>CAXFZR010000075.1:0-70664 GCA_964007535.1 Brachyptera risi
CCTGCGAGACTCACACTTTCCCGACACACAGATTTGACCACTTGGACATCGTGCACGATTTACTTGTTTCAATATTCACTCTTTGACTGCTTGTACTCCTTTCAAGACTCAGACTCTTCCGACACACAGATTTGACCACTCGGACATCACAAGATTCACTTGTTCCAACATTCACTCTTCGACTTCTTGACTTCTGGCGAGACTCAGACTTTTCCGAAACACAGATTTGACCACTCGGACATCACAAGATTCACTTATTCCAATTTTCACTCTTCGACTTCTTGACTCTTTGCGTAACTCAGACTGTTCCGACACACATATTTGACCACTCGGAAATCACAAGATTGACTTGTTCCAACATTTACTTTCTGACTTCTCGTACTCCTTGCGAAACCCAGACTTTTCCGACACACAGATTTAACCACTCGGACTTCGTACAAAATTTGAATGTTTCAACATTCACTCTTAGACTTCTTGTACTCCTTCCGGGACTCAGACTTTTCCGACACACAGATTTGATCACTCGGACATCATACAAGATTCACTTGTTCCAACATTTACTCTTCGATTTCTTGTACTCCTTGCGAGACTTAGACTCTTCCGACACACAGATTTGACCACTCGGACATCACAAGATTCACTTGTTCCAACATTTACTTTTCGACTTCTTGACTCTTTGCGAAACTCAGACTCTTCCGCCACACAGATTTGACCACTCGGACATCACAAGATTCACTTGTTCCAACATTTACTCTTTGACTTTTTGTACTCCTTGCGATACTAAGACTCTTCCGACAAACAGATTTGACCACTTGGACATCATACAAGATTCACTTGTTCCAACATTTACTCTTCGACTTCTTGTACTCCTTGCGAAACTCAGACTTTTCCGACACACAGATTTAACAACTTGGACATCACGAGATTCACTTGTTCCAACATTCACTTTTCGACTTCTTGACTCTTTGCGAAACTCAGACTTTTCCGACACACAGATTTGACCACTCGGACATCACAAGATTCACTTGTTCCTCACATTTACTCTTTGACTTCTTGTACTCCCTGCAGGATCCTGGACTTGTTCCAACATTCAATCACTGAAGACTTCAAATTATTGTTTGTCGTTCCTTCACTCCCATTTAAGTGCGAGTTTGAACTGAGAACAAGTAGTAAAACGTTCTCATTTTGGTCCCATGGGTGTGACCCTCTACAGCACATATATGTTCAGTCTCGACAAATTCGTGTATGTCATCTCTAGTATTAGTTCAGTCTCAATTTCACATATTTATGTGTTTTCTTCTGAATCTCACCCGCACTTTTATATAACACTACTCACCTTTTTGTTCAGCAACTTATTTTGACAGGCGCTAAATGACCTCGCTGTCGATGCGTCTTAAAACCCTTACATTCATTCATCCATTCAACATCGAACAAGAATTGATTTTGTTCCAACATTTACTCGCTGACTTCCTGTTCTTCTTGTAAGCCTCAAAATACATTGACATTCAATCTCTGATTACTCGGACTTCATTCGAGACCTGGATTCCTCTTCAATTCGCTCTTTGATTTCTTTCACTTGTTCCACGACTTGGACCTCCTTCCACATCCAATCATCGCTGACTCGAATTCCTTGACCGGATATCTTATTGCATTTTCGTTCTGATCACTAATTTCCTTATCGAGACTTTTATTTATTCTCACATCCGCTTTTTGACCACTGAACTCCTTTCGAGACATGTATCTATTTGTACATTCCTTCTTTCACCATTTAGCCCGCTCTCGGGACTTGGACCAATATTCTTCCGAGACC
Organism: Brachyptera risi; assembly: GCA_964007535.1. Classification (NCBI taxonomy): domain Eukaryota; kingdom Metazoa; phylum Arthropoda; class Insecta; order Plecoptera; family Taeniopterygidae; genus Brachyptera; species Brachyptera risi. The sequence continues at coordinate 1,811 of CAXFZR010000075.1, forward strand.
AGGACTTCTGAAATTCACTCCGTGACCTCTTTCAAGACTCATAATGATTTTTACATCTCTTCCTCTCTGGTCTGATCTTCTCTCGAGCCTTTCTTTTCAAACATTCACTCTCTTGTGACTTGGACTTCTCTCAAGTCCTGGACCAATTCTTGCATGTGCTCTTCCATGAATTTTTTCCCTTATTATTTCCCCGAAGTCTTGAACTTCTCTCGGTACTTGGAATTCTTTTGACATTTGATTTTCCAATGGACCCCATCGAGCATTGTAAATTTTCCCACGTTTGCCCAACGCCGACTCGGACTTCTTCTGTGATTCAAATTTCTTGCATTCACTCTTTGAATCTCCTGAGACGAGATCTTTTGGCCTTCACTCCTTGACCACTCTCCCGTGTCTTGCATTCCTCAGAGATTCACTCTCCGATAACGTGAACTCCTCACGAGATACGAAATTCCTTTTTTCATTCGTCCTCTGAAGACTTGTTCTCCTATTCACACATATTCTTTCTAGACCCGGATTCTTCAAACCAGATTTCTCCATGAATGCATCAGATTCAGTCTTAGGTACCCTTTCGCTTCTCATATGCACTGCGTTCCTTCAAACCTGGTGTAAACGATATTATTTGCACACGATCGCTTGGATTCCGTCTTAGTAGTTCCTTCTGAGCGATCTCTCTTCCTTGAAGATGACTCCTCCTCTCAGGGATTCGTCTTTTTCTTCTTTCAATCATCTTTTTTCTTGCACGAAATTTCCTCCTTTCAAGACATGTACATTCCTTCTTTCACCAATTAGCTCACTTTCGAGACTTGGACCAATTATCTTTCGAGACCATAACTTCTTACATTCACTCGTCACCTCTTTCAAGACTTATAATAATTTTCACATCCCTTTCTCGATGGCCTGATCTTCTTTCGGGATTCTTTCTCGAACATTCCCTCTCCTGTGACTAGGAATTCTTTCAAGTCCTGGGCCACTTTTCACATTTGCTGTTTCATGATTTGGACTATTTTCATTCAGTCTCGAATAACTTGGACTTCTTCCGAGACTTGAACTCCTTTCAACTTTTGATTCTCCAATGAACTCCATCAAGCATAGGACTTCATTCTAACGTTTGCTCTTCACCGAATTGGACTTCTTCAGTGACTTGGATTCCTTCCATTTACTCTTCGAATTCTTACAAGACCAGGACTCCTGGCATTCACTCCTTGACCTCTCTCGTGGCTTGAATTTTTTCACTTTTAGGCCTACTTCCCGATAGCGTGGACCTCTCACGAGATGTGTATTTCTTCACTCTTCGGAGAATTGAACTACTTCCAATACATATTTTCTCTATACCCGGAACTCTTCAAAGTCACGCTACAACTCAAACAATTTTTCTATTTCTTGTCACAAGAGCTCTTCCTCTGCAAAGATGAAATTTCTACATGGATTCATTTTCTTTCCTCCGGATTCCTACATGAATGCATCAGATTTCGTTTTACGTACCCTTTTTAAACTTACATGCACTGGGTTCCTTGAAATCCGGTGCAGACAAGATATTTTCAACATCAAGTCTTACATTACGTCTTGGTAGTTTCTTCAAAGCGATCTCTCTCCCTTGAGGATGATTTACTCTCTCACGTATCTGTCCTCTCCTTCTCAAAATCATCTTTTCTCTTGCACAAAATAACAGACTCGACTTCCCAATCTATTTGTCAAACCACATCGATAGGTCAAGTCGCGTTGGAGTGATTCACGGCTTGTGCAGTGGGGTTGAGAGTTTTGTATGTGATGTATCACTAACGGGGTAGCTACCGTCAAACTGAAAAAAACGACGTACTAAAACATCTCTAATATGTGAACCGGCACTGTGAATGGTTTTCACAGTGACATGTTGGTCACTACCTTTGTTAATACGAGGCTTGGGGGTTATACTTTACTTGACGTCTGCCATCTCCATGTAGTAAGTCGTGAGTATTGACGGCAATGCCATGTGGACCAACTGCCGATGAGGATGGTGTTGTGGAGGAGGATGGGTGATATTCGAGGCTCGACTGCGTAATGACCGAGCAAATAGGTCGTTATTTCCATAGCGCAGCTCTTCATCGTCTAGCACAGGGGAGACACGAGCAAAATCTCTCTCGCAGCCTCGCGCACCAACTTTGACGAGGAGGACTTCTTGCAGGTGAGATCGATTGGCCTGGTGGGGTTCAAAGAGGATACATCAGTATTGAAATACTATCTCAGATTATGTCAAGATATTAGGTATCACGTAAATATGCTATTCGGTTATTGGGAGGTGAGGGACGAGATAGAGACGAGAGCGAATATTCAGCTCAGCTGAATGGAGAAGAAGGTGATCCATGGCAGGAATCGTACCCCGATTTCACGAATTACGTTCCACTATGCGAGCGACTTTGACCCAGTGACGAGAATTTATGAGACGGACTATGAACATGATAAGGGATCACATTTCAGGAGCTGTACGACCGCGATCATGGGGAGAGCATGCGGAAGATCAGAGACAGAGGAGAGCGTAGAGCAGGAGGGGAAGGCAGTGGAGAGGAGGTGGAATGAGAGAGGAAGTCTGAAGTCGAGGCATGGCGGGGGTGAATAAAAAGGCAGTGGTAAGAGGGGGAGCCCCAAGTAGAAATGAGGCGGATGAATGGGGCAAAGACAGAGGAGAAGGTCGAAGTGGAGCTGAAGTCAAGGGGTGACAGAGGCAGAGGGGGAGGCTCAGGTCGAAGGATGAAAGAGGCAGAGGGTATACTGCAGTCGAGGAAAGGAAGAGGCAGAGGGCAGCCCAAAGTCAAAGGGTGGCAGAGTCAGAGGGGGAGGCTGGAGTCGAGGGGTGACAAAGACAGAAGAGGAGGCAGAGAAAAGAGGGAAAGACAGTGTGATGAGATGAAGGCAGGAACAGTGGGAAGGGGGAGACCAGAGGGGAAGGCTGAAGTATTGGAGTTTCGAGGACAGAGGAGAAAGCAGAATTAAGAGGGAAAGACAGGGTGAAGTGCGAAGACTGGCGTCGAGAGGAGGTAGAGACAGAGGGTGAGGCTGAATTCGAGGGGTGACAATGACAAGAGGAGGCAGAGAGAAGATGGAAAGACAGGGTAAAGAGGGGAAGGAAGAGACAGAGGGAAGACTGAAGTCGAGGTGAGGCAGAGACAGAGGAAAGACTGAAGTCGAGGTGAGGCAGAGACAGAGGGGAAGACTGAAGTCGAGGTGAGGCAGAGACAGAGGGTGAGGCTGAATTCGAGGGGTGACAATGACAAGAGGAGGCAGAGAGAAGATGGAAAGACAGGGTAAAGAGGGGAAGGAAGAGACAGAGGGAAGACTGAAGTCGAGGTGAGGCAGAGACAGAGGGGAAGGCTGAAGTCGAGGGGTGACAATGACAAGAAGAGGCAGAGAGAAGATGGAAAGACAGGGTAAAGAGGGGAAGGAAGAGACAGAGGGAAGACTGAAGTCGAGGTGAGGCAGAGACAGAGGGGAAGGCTGAAGTCGAGGGGTGACAATGACAAGAAGAGGCAGAGAGAAGATGGAAAGACATGGTAAAGAGGGGAAGGAAGAGACAGAGGGAAGACTGAAGTCGAGGTGAGGCAGAGACAGAGGGGAAGGCTGAAGTCGAGGGGTGACAATGACAAGAAGAGGCAGAGAGAAGATGGAAAGACAGGGTAAAGAGGGGAAGGAAGAGACAGAGGGAAGACTGAAGTCGAGGTGAGGCAGAGACAGAGGAAAGACTGAAGTCGAGGTGAGGCAGAGACAGAGGGGAAGACTGAAGTCGAGGTGAGGCAGAGACAGAGGGTGAGGCTGAATTCGAGGGGTGACAATGACAAGAGGAGGCAGAGAGAAGATGGAAAGACAGGGTAAAGAGGGGAAGGAAGAGACAGAGGGAAGACTGAAGTCGAGGTGAGGCAGAGACAGAGGAAAGACTGAAGTCGAGGTGAGGCAGAGACAGAGGGGAAGACTGAAGTCGAGGTGAGGCAGAGACAGAGGGGAAGGCTGAAGTCGAGGGGTGACAATGACAAGAAGAGGCAGAGAGAAGATGGAAAGACAGGGTAAAGAGGGGAAGGAAGAGACAGAGGGAAGACTGAAGTCGAGGTGAGGCAGAGACAGAGGGGAAGGCTGAAGTCGAGGGGTGACAATGACAAGAAGAGGCAGAGAGAAGATGGAAAGACAGGGTAAAGAGGGGAAGGAAGAGACAGAGGGAAGACTGAAGTCGAGGTAAGGCAGAGACAGAGGGGAAGGCTGAAGTCGAGGGGTGACAATGACAAGAAGAGGCAGAGAGAAGATGGAAAGACAGGGTAAAGAGGGGAAGGAAGAGACAGAGGGAAGACTGAAGTCGAGGTAAGGCAGAGACAGAGGGGAAGGCTGAAGTCGAGGGGTGACAATGACAAGAAGAGGCAGAGAGAAGATGGAAAGACAGGGTAAAGAGGGGAAGGAAGAGACAGAGGGAAGACTGAAGTCGAGGTAAGGCAGAGACAGAGGGGAAGGCTGAAGTATTGGAGTGTCGAGGACAGAGGAGAAAGTAGAGGGAAGAGGGAAAGACAAGGTGAAGAGCGAAGACTTGAGTCGAGAGAAGGTAGAGACAGAGGGAAGACTGAAGTCGAGGGAAAGGCTGAAGTCGAGGGGTGACAAAGACAGAAGAGAAGGCAGAGGGAAAGGCAGGCACATAGGAAAGACTGGATTCGAGGAAAAGTAGAGACAGAGGGTAAGGCTGAATTAGATCGGAAGACCGAAGTCGAGGGGTGGCAGTGGGAAGGGCGAAAGACAAAGAGGAAGGTCGAAGTCAGGGGGCGAAAAAGACAGAGGAAAGAGAGAAAGGCAGGGACAGAGGGGGAGGTACAAACAAAGGGGAAGGCTGAAGTCGAGAGTTGACGTAGACAGAGGAGAAAGTAGAGGAAAGAGGGAGGGACAGGGTGAAGAGGGGAAGGCAGGGACAGAGGGAAGACAGAAGTCGATGGAAGGTAGAGACAGAGGGCTAGGCTGAAGTCGAGGAAAGGTAGAAACGAAGAAGAAGCCTGAAGTATTGGTTAAGGTTGGGGTCTAGGTTTGACAAAGACAGTGGGGAAGGCAGAGGGGGAAGAGAGGGGAAGGCAGGCACAGATGAAAGACTGAAGTCGAGGAAAGGTATTGACAGAGAGCGAGGCAGAAGTCGAGGGGTGACAAAGACAGAGGAGGAAGCAAAGGAAAGGCAGGGAGGAGAGGAGAAGGCAGAGAGGCAGATGGAAAGAAGGAAAGGCAGAAGGAAGAAGAGCAGATGAGACGTAGTGATCGACCGAGGAAACGATGCAAACCTTGAAGGCAGAGCGGGATTCTGGCTGAACATTCCAACTGTCATTCAAGAATGCAGGGTGAGCCTGTTGTCACACGGTTAGCGGTAGGGGAGGAGTTTCATCAGATCCGAAGCTCGGTCACGTGACCACACGAACTCTCCGAGTGTCGACTGAGTGATGGATGTACTATTTATTGTATGTTGAAAAAAAATAAGTCCTTCGGAAATAAAAATTAATAGAAATTTTCCACACCCCGTTTTATTGATCTGTTGGAGAAAAGTGACTAACCTATGGGTCAAAATTTGGAACTATACAGTCCCAACTAGAATTAAGGGTCACTTTGTAGTTGACCTGTAGATAAACAATTCAAAAAACACCAAAAACGACAAGCAAACAATAGCCTGATTCTTTTAGTATTTCTCCATTTTTTGCCACAAGTATTCAACTGTAAAGTGTCTAGAAGATGAGAATAAAATGAGTTTTGAATGAAAAAAATGAAAATGTAAAAGCCAATCTGTAAAAAAGTTGGTAGGCTTATTCATTCATTCGTATAATAATGTAAAAAACTTGGTTTTCTTTTGATAATGAATAGGAAATAATTGGAATCGAAATCATATCACTAACATTCAAATTTTGGAATGATTATCCCTGTCTGCTTGTTAAATAATAGTGTGTGTCACATCAATATTATCAATAGAACACCAGATAGTTTTTACGAGTTCATGCCTTTGGCCGTTCGAAGTATGCAGCAAGAGAGATTAGCTAGGAATAGAAATAGCTGTCACCCAAACCGCATGACTCATTCCCTTAGCTACTACATCGAAGGCCTCCAAGCGCAATTTCAGGTAGGAAATGCAAAGAAAAAAATCCGAAAAACTCAACATTATAAGTCTTACTTGTACTAGGCCTAGACCTATTCGTTCTACTTAATTATTATATGAATATTAAAAACTTGTATAATACCACAATAACTTGTGTAGGCCTACGATAATATCACTTTAAACAAGTTTGCGTACTTCCCGGCAAAACATTCGGATAGTCATAGGACCGCACTTCGGCTCGTGTAACTCCTCCCCTACCGCTAACCCTGTGACAACAGGCTCACCCAAGAATGCATGGTAGCGATCTAGCGAATTATGAGTGATATGACGATAACTTCGGAACGTTGAGAGAGTAGTAAACTACCTAATACATTCAAAGTAAGGTGATGAGTAAACACAGCTCCATACTTTTCAGTAATATCTTGAATATATATTGGAAATATATACATTCATCTCTCATTGTACTGGCGTAATTCGGTCACATCTTAAGCACGTTGTCTCCCGAAACTGTGGAACTTTCGTTTCGATGACGCAGTAGTAATACGTGACTGAGAGAGAAAGAGGGAGAGAGAGAGAGAGAAAGAGTGAGAGAAAGTGAGAAAGTGAGAGTGGAAGGAGAGAGAGAGAGAATGATAGAAACAGTGAAAGAATGAGAGGGAGAGGATGGGCAGAGGGCTGATGAGGGGGGAAAGGAAGAAAGGAAATGGCCGTTGAGGTTATGAGAGTAGTTGAAGGAAGGGGTGAGGGGTGGTTGGAGGGGGGCCTCATGTTTGAACCATGAGGGGGGTCTTGCTAGTTATTATTATCTGTTTATGCATTTATTTTGAATTTTATCTCTCAATTATCTAAATACCGTAAGATGAGAAGAATGGTGATATATACGAAACATAATACATGCAGAATACATACATATGTAAATATTGGAGAATATACTACTTTGTATTCGATGATTTGAAAAATACATTGATTGTTTTTTTTTCATCAGAATATAAATCATGTTATATCCTTGTGTTCAAGAGTAGTTGGATAAAGTTCAGGAGTTTCAGGTTTTGAAGGCAGTATACGCAGAGTTCATCCAGAATTGAGCTGGAGTAAGATTTGTAGAATATCTAGTCTAGATAGCCATAAAGTAATATTTCTTTGAACGAATGTAGTTTGTAACATTTTCTTCATATGTTATGGACGCCGGTTGAATATGGATGAGCCTATATGATCTGAGCGTGATATCCAATGTGGTTGTGTCTTTTGGGCACCTCTGAAGTGGATTGATGAAGTAGTGGGTTGTTTGATCTGGTATTGTGAGTTGGCTGTATCTTATCTGATTCGTGATGATAATTGTGGAATTGTCCTCCACGAATTATCACAAGAAATTGTGATGAAATATTTATTGAGAAGGCATCGTCATCATTTATCGACAACTCACTTTTTTCCAAAGGCCTAAGAATATACAATCGCATTCCTGAAACAATCATCAAACCCAGGATTATAGCTATCTACGATGGATACGCGACTGCGTTGAAGGTTACTTGGGAACTGTGTAAGAAAGGAATACCGCGTATCGAATCACGGTCGACCTATCGCATCAAAATAGAAATCGAAGAGCGCGGTAGAGGCACTCATAGACGAGCGATGGCTGTCACTGTCAAAATTGCGATCTTTTGAAATAGAAAAATAATTAGAAGATAGTTATATCAACGCATAAAAAGTACATGGTCCTATTCTATGTCTCATTACATGTTCAACGCTGAGTGTCATGTAAGTGGTTCTTACGCTATCCATGTATAAAACGGAAACAACCAGTAGCTGACACAGTTTTTTGTTTGTTTGGAGCACATGGCCTAGGCATAACTACGCAGCTTTTAAACTGTGCATAGGTGTAGAAAATAACTCATTGCATGATAAAAACACGATAGTGCTCACCAGTGTACATGGGAGAAAACAATTATCTCGTTCATGATATAACTCGGATTTTGGGTTAATATGAAAACGAATTATGAAGTACATTAAAGAAAACTTCGATCCCATTTGTGTTTGTCTTCCATCTTGATTCCATGTGAGTACCTTGCATTGCCGCGGCGAGGCGCCACCAATATCTCTTACACTGTTCCAAAAATAGCTCTGCATTAGAACTAACGAGAGTGACGTCACCGTTGCGTATCCATCGTAGTTAGCTATAATCCTAGATCAAACTAACAACTTGTGGAAGTTTCAGGAATGCGTGTTCTAAATTAATAAGGGAAGGAAAATTGGTTCCAGATTCAAGTGAAAGTGTGCATTTTTGGGACAATATGAATTGAAATCATGTCACTCATTATTACTTGTCAATGTTTAAATTCTATAGCTTCACTTTCTTAGTTTTGAAAATGAATGATCTCTATATTTTCTTATTTCAAGATATTCTTGGTGTTTTCTTATTACAACTATTCTATTATCAAATATCTTATTATCTCTATTAATAATCATGGTTAGTTGGAAGAGCGGCATCCCACCAAACCTCGCCATTTTCTTTTAAATGCCAACTATGTAAGTAACTATATGTATACCCAACTGTGTTGTGTTTTGAAAGAAATAATGACTTATTATTATTATTATTATGAATACGTGTTCATTATTTTCATCAAATATGTCCATGCATATTATCATCATTGTTATCATCATTATTGTATTGTAAATTGTATTTTCAAATCGAGTATTTTTTTTATGTATGTAGTGTATAAAATATAGCAAAATTGCTGAAAAACATTATATGTATATATACATAATGATAAGTGTCATGATGATAATAGGAATAATAATGACAATTCATTCACAGAATACTCATTTAGAGTAATGTTTTGTCAGGATAATACAAATTTTCGAAACTTGAATATTAGTACGTCTATATTATAAAACTCTTCGTTCAACAGATAACTATTCACATTACCTCAGAAAATATAAATATGTATACATGATGATTCTTAAGGAAGGGCATTAAAAATTTTCACAGCATTATGATCGAATCCCGACTCATAAAGGGCAGTGTGATGACTCAAAGTTACAAGATTATTTTCATTGCGGATGCTGTATGCATGAGTAGTTTTACTTTCAAATATGCTAAAATTCATTTTGATGAAAAAAAGATTTTTGAGAAAAATTGAAAATTTTGAACGAAAAACATTTTTATAGAAATGAACATCACTACTCACACATATCACCACACATGTAGCTCAGCTCATGTGGACCAATCAGAATTTCCCACAAGACTCACATCAAGGTTTCATGATCACGCAGTGGAGTCTTCTCAAAGGAATACAGATTCCGTGATTATAAATTCAACGAGTCTGAAAAAACATTTACCTGCCAGGTACTCTTGATACCGCATCTCCCACCGCCTCATCCTCTCCTCGTCGGATAATCTCGGTGGTTCCGGCTCGGGGGGAGGGACGGACCAGTGAAACGTCACGGATTTCCGTGCCCTGGTTCGGTCCCTCGCCCCCGTCCTCAAGATTCCATCTTGACTCCTTGTATGGTACACCACCCATCCTCCAGCCATCAAGCCCGACTCCGGACTCCCGGGGGCAACTCTCACCAAGAAGGATGAACTGTTCAACGTTACCGTCCATCCTTCTGGGAGGTCCTCTTCGTGGTCTTCCCCGGGGGACAGCGGATGTGTCTCTCCGCTGTCGCGCCCGTCTTCCTCCCCGGGGGACAGCGGATGTGTCTCTCCGCTGACGCGCCCGTCTTCTTCCCCGGGGGACAGCGGATTGCTCTCTCCGCTGTCGCACCCGTCTTCTTCCCCGGTGGACAGCGGATAGATCTCTCCGCTGTCACGCCCGTCTTCTTCCCCGGGGGACAGCGGATAGATCTCTCCGCTGTCACGCCCGTCTTCCTCCCCGGGGGACAGCGGATGAGTCTCTCCGCTGTCGCGCCCGTCTTCTTCCCCGGGGGACAGCGGATGAGTCTCTCCGCTGTCGCGCCCGTCTTCCTTCCCGGGGGACAGCGGATGAGTCTCTCCGCTGTCGCGCCCGTCTTCCTCCCCGGGGGACAGCGGATGAGTCTCTCCGCTGTCACACCCGTCTTCCTTCCCGGGGGACAGCGGATGAGTCTCTCCGCTGTCGCGCCCGTCTTCCTCCCCGGGGGACAGCGGATGAGTCTCTCCGCTGTCACACCCGTCTTCTTCCCCGGGGGACAGCGGATAGATCTCTCCGCTGTCACGCCCGTCTTCTTCCCCGGGGGACAGCGGATAGATCTCTCCGCTGTCACGCCCGTCTTCCTCCCCGGGGGACAGCGGATGAGTCTCTCCGCTGTCGCGCCCGTCTTCTTCCCCGGGGGACAGCGGATGAGTCTCTCCGCTGTCGCGCCCGTCTTCCTCCCCGGGGGACAGCGGATGAGTCTCTCCGCTGTCGCGCCCGTCTTCCTCCCCGGGGGACAGCGGATGAGTCTCTCCGCTGTCCCTCCCGTCTTCCTCCCCGGGGGACAGCGGATGAGTCTCTCCGCTGTCGCGCCCGTCTTCTACTCCGGGGGACAGCGGATGAGTCTCTCCGCTGTCCCTCCCGTCTTCCTCCCCGGGGGACAGCGGATGAGTCTCTCCGCTGTCGCGCCCGTCTTCTTCCCCGGGGGACAGCGGATGAGTCTCTCCGCTGTCGCGCCCGTCTTCCTCCCCGGGGGACAGCGGATGAGTCTCTCCGCTGTCGCGCCCGTCTTCCTCCCCGGGGGACAGCGGATGAGTCTCTCCGCTGTCGCGCCCGTCTTCCTCCCCGGGGGACAGCGGATGAGTCTCTCCGCTGTCCCTCCCGTCTTCCTCCCCGGGGGACAGCGGATGAGTCTCTCCGCTGTCGCGCCCGTCTTCTACTCCGGGGGACAGCGGATGAGTCTCTCCGCTGTCGCGCCCGTCTTCTTCCCCGGGGGACAGCGGATGAGTCTCTCCGCTGTCGCGCCCGTCTTCTTCCCCGGGGGACAGCGGATTGCTCTCTCCGCTGTCGCGCCCGTCTCCTACTCCGGGGGACAGCGGATGAGTCTCTCCGCTGTTGCGCCCGTCTTCTACTCCGGGGGACAGCGGATTACCCTCTCCGCTGTCCTCGCCGTTCGTCCTCTCGTTTTGCTCGCTAGACATTGTCGATAATCGAAGAATAAATATTTCACAACTGAGTTTTAACACAAAATTGGAACACATCAGTAATCCAAGGTATCCCAGGAAACACTTGGATTCCAGACATTGTTGTGATTACAATCTACGTCGTTTCACAATACTCACAACTGACATCGTTCAATTCTTCACAATCTTAATTCCCTATTGTTGCAAATCGAAAATGCATTTTTGAAGACGGCTCCGCGTCTCAAAATGGGAAAAAAACTGAAAAATACATTAGTAGAAAAGAGGATTATAGAGTGGAATAAAATTGAAATAGTCGAAGAGCCAGATATATTTGGAAATGCTCTGAAATTCAGAGAGGGAATTAAAAGGTTATGTAAGATGAAAACATTCCAGAGTGTCAAATATGTTGAGAATGTAATTGAATATTCCTAGCTTGGAAATAATTAGCAAGTAAGAATTAGATCCTTCAGGAATTAAGAATAATTACTCAGTCACCGTTATGAAGAGATTGTAAAAATGTATCATTAAACTGTTTCAATAAATCAATGAATGACTACTCCTCAACTCTGCAACTATATAACTCTTGCCTCATCCTATCATCTACAATCAACTCGCCTTGTGTATAGGCCACTCAACTATGACAACAGTGTACACGGTTGCCTACCTGTCAGGTCAAAACGTCTCGAGGTTTCTTTTCATATTCAACAAGAATTATCTGGAAAGAGAAACTTTTCCCAGGTGTATTCATTGACTCATCTTCCTATTATCCCTCCTCAATAATATCGATGATAATGAGTTCTACGGAAATAAATTCCAGTGGTACATATAGGAACAAACTGCATGGGTATGACCCTACCTTGAAAAGACACATCAAAGTATACCCGGGAGTCGCTGAGCTCAATCTTCATCATTATTATTATAAAGAAGCGTTGAATGAATCAAGTATATTCCATATATTTCCTTGTCTGATTCAGAATTAAATAAGTTGGTCATAACTCAATAGGCCCACTCATGCCTAATACACTTTCTTCCGATATTTCGGTTTAATTTAGTTAAAGAATCATGATTCATCAATTAAATAACCTTCTGTTCCTACTCATTCTATTATATTACAACCCAATCTTCAATTATCATTCTTGATTATTGAGGCCAGGTTACACGAAACTGGATTAACCAATAGTTAGTGGATTAACTTGTTATCACCATTGGTTACCTATGTTATTTTCGTACCTTTAATTAATATTCAGTGGATTAGTACCGTAACTGAGATTGGTAAGACCGGTGTCGCGTGATTTCTTTACGGCAGAATATTATTATGGTCTATAATAATATACCGGTAATAGTTTACTGCACAGTAAAAGGGTACCATCAATAGTTTACGGTGCCGTAATAGTATCCCAGCAGAGCATTACGGTGCCTGGTATAGTATTATACACAGTGAAGTATATCAGTATTAATATACCAGGAGGAGTGTACGACAAGGGTGAACAAAACTACAGTACAGATATACCAGACAGCGAGCGTTATATTACTATACGTGAAGTGAGAGAATACAGTATAGATATACCAGCGTGATATTATTATGAGTTCCTAGGTCTACAGTACAGATATACCAGACAGCGAGCGTTATATTTTTATGAGTGAAGTGAGAAAATACAGTATAGATATACCAGCGTGATATTATTATGAGTTCCTAGGTCAATATAAGGTGTCTGAACACAACCGTAATGATATACCAGCGTGATATTATTATAGGAACAAATCTATTACAGTACAGATATACCAGACAGCGAGCGTTATATTTTTATGAGTGAAGTTAGAAAATACAGTATAGATATACCAGCGTGATATTATTATGAGTTCCTAGGTCAATATAAGGTGTCTGAACACAACCGTAATGATATACCAGCGTGATATTATTATAGTAACAAATCTACAGTACAGATATACCAGACAGCAAGCGTTATATTATTATACGTGAAGTGAGAGAATACAGTATAGATATACCAGCGTGATATTATTATGGGTTCCTAGGTCTATAGTACAGATATACCAGACAGCGAGCGTTATATTTTTATGAGTGAAGTGAGAGAATACAGTATAGATATACCAGCGTGATATTATTATGGGTTCCTCGGTCAATATAAAGTGTCTGAACACAACCGTAATGATATACCAGCGTGATATTATTATAGGAACAAATCTATTACAGTACAGATATACCAGACAGCGAGCGTTATATTTTTATGAGTGAAGTTAGAAAATACAGTATAGATGTACCAGCGTGATATTATTATGGGTTCCTAGGTCAATATAAGGTGTCTGAACACAACCGTAATGATATACCAGCGTGATATTATTATAGTAACAAATCTAATATATATATATATTAACAAATATATTAATATCATGCTGGTATATCAGTACGGTAGTGTTCGTACACCTTATATGGACCTGGGACCCTACCCATGATGATGTGCCGCTGGGAACCTATAATAATATCACGCTGGTATATCTGTACTGTAATTCATTACCTCACGTATCCGATAATGATATCATGCTGGTATATCATTACGGTTGTGTTCGTACACCCTATATGGACCTGGGACCCTACCCATGATGATGTGCCGCTGGTAACCTATAATAATATCACGCCAGTATATCTGTACTGTAATTCATTACCTCACGTATCCGATAATGATATCATGCTGGTATATCATTACGGTTGTGTTCGTACACCTTATATGGACCTGGGACCCTACCCATGATGATGTGCCGCTGGGAACCCATAATAATATCACGCTGGTATATCTGTACTGTAATTCATTACCTCACGTATCCGATAATGATATCATGCTGGTATATCATTACGGTTGTGTTCGTACACCTTATATGGACCTGGGACCCTACCCATGATGATGTGCCGCTGGGAACCTATAATAATATCACGCTGGTATATCTGTACTGTAATTCATTACCTCACGTATCCGATAATGATATCATGCTGGTATATCATTACGGTTGTGTTCGTACACCTTATATGGACCTGGGACCCTACCCATGATGATGTGCCGCTGGGAACCCATAATAGTATCACGCCAGTATATCTGTACTGTAATTCATTACCTCACGTATCCGATAATGATATCATGCTGGTATATCATTACGGTTGTGTTCATACACCCTATATGGACCTGGGACCCTACCCATGATGATGTGCCGATGGGAACCTATAATAGTATCACGCCAGTATATCTGTACTGTAATTCATTACCTCACGTATCCGATAATGATATCATGCTGGTATATCATTACGGTTGTGTTCATACACCTTATATGGACCTGGGACCCTACCCATGATGATGTGCCGCTGGAAACCTATAATAGTATCACGCCAGTATATCTGTACTGTAATTCATTACCTCACGTATCCGATAATGATATCATGCTGGTATATCATTACGGTTGTGTTCGTACACCCTATATGGACCTGGGACCCTACCCATGATGATGTGCCGCTGGGAACCCATAATAGTATCACGCCAGTATATCTGTACTGTAATTCATTACCTCACGTATCCGATAATGATATCATGCTGGTATATCATTACGGTTGTGTTCATACACCTTATATGGACCTGGGACCCTACCCATGATGATGTGCCGCTGGAAACCTATAATAGTATCACGCCAGTATATCTGTACTGTAATTCATTACCTCACGTATCCGATAATGATATCATGCTGGTATATCATTACGGTTGTGTTCGTACACCCATATGGACTTGAGACCCTAGCTATATTGATGTGCCGCTGGGAACCTATAATAATATCACGCTGGTATATCTGTACTGTATGACAATACCTCACGTATCCGATAATAATATCATGCTGGTATATCATTACGGTAGTGTTCGTACACCCTATATGGACCTAGGACCCTACCCAAAATGATGTGCCGCTGGGAACCTATAATAATATCACGCTGGTATATATGTACTGTATGACAATACCTCACGTATCCGATAATAATATCACGCTGGTATATCATTACGGTTGTGTTCGTACACCCTATATGGACCTGGGACCCTACCCATGATGATGTGCCGCTGGGAACCTATAATAATATCACGCTGGTGTATCTGTACTGTATTTTACCACCTCACGTATCCCATAATAATATCACGCTGGTATATCATTACGGTCGTTGTCGGACACCCTATTTGGACCTAGAACATATAGTATTTCATCCGTAATAATATGACGCCGTTATATCTGTACTGCTGTTTTGTGTACCCTGGTTTGGTTACAATAACACTCTTCTCCAGCCGTTATATTATTACGGATATGTCTTAACGTGTATAATACTATTCTAGCTACCCTAATAATATGCTGGGATAGCTTTACGGCAACGTAAACTATTGCTGGTATATCTTTACTGTGCAGTAAACTATTACCGGTATATCATTATAGCCGTAAACTATTGCTGCCGTAAAGAAATTTCTTTACACCGGCTTGAATTATTTATTTTCTGATTATTTTGTTTATTCAAGTAATTTTTTCGCCATTTTTATAACTCATTCAACATCATCCACGTATAACAGCCATAGGATCTAGTGACTATATACCATTGTATTTTATTTCATACCTATTTCAAATACGTCAAGTAACGACTTTTTATATCATTTGTACGAAGGAAGACAGTTTTTATTTAATTATATCAGTTATAACGCCACAGTTAAGCCCTTATGGGCCTTTGTGGAAATTGACAAGTGAATGTCGAATTGGTAATTTATGTGTATCCATTAGAGCAATGAAGGAAATATGATGATTATTATTTATTTGTGATATCCATAAGACGAGCTTGGGAGTTGATTATGCGAAATGTTAGTATTTTGTTGATAACTTCCAAACGGTATGAGATATCAGAAATCTCTCCAGTGAAACAACACAGATCTATACTTTACCTTCTAAATTATGTGAAATTGAATTATTGACCTTCGATTCATGGATTCGTTTTCAACCTTCGTATAGGCTCACAGCTGTTCAGCTGAGAATGTGTTTCCTCAACTATATTGTTCTCATCCGTATACCATCTAGAGTCTAGAGAGTATTGACAAAAATATGTATCTCTCTCGCACTAAAATTGTAATATCTCTTACCGCTTTCGAAAGTTACCAAACTACTGATCTTCGGATATATCGACTACCATTATCTATTTGTTACGGAAAATAGATATTTCTTCTTCGTTCCACTCCTCATTGGAGGTTTGCCAAAACCATGGTGATTTAATCTTGATTGTTGCTGCAGTGGAACCACTTGGGTAGCCATCATATCCTCCTATCCCGAGGTATCCTTCATCTTCCCCTGCAATAACATACCGGGCCGCCTTTTGACATCCCCTTATGAGCCCCCCCCCCCCCCTCCCAACGCAAGAAGCACTGAGGGTTGCGTTGGTTTGCCGGTAGGAGATGGTGACAATGCAAGAGCTATACATTCGCTTCAATTATTGCAAAATAAACAATAGAATATGACTTATGTTTGAAGACGATAAAGTGTGGAATTTCTTAGACTAAACTTGGTATTGGTATTACCAAATACTTTTGGTAAATACCAATATTACCAAGAACATATATTTGGACTATGCCCTGACCAGTTCCTCGTAATAGTATTTTTTTTTTTTAATAACATCGAAACTTGAAACAAAATCATTGTTCCCCAATTGAGGCTGAGGATGAAAGATAGAATAAATTGGACGGGGTAGCACTAGGGCAATCTTATCACCCCATATTGATTATTTGAAACCAATGAACTTCAACACCAGAACTACGCTGTCGGTGACCATAATTTTCCGCCGCAGATAATAGATGCGTAATTAGTATGGCTATGTTGCTCCATTTATTATGTTTGTTTTTTCAGAAAACAAAGATACTGTAACATTATCAAAAACAATATTTGATGAAAACAAAAAAGATTCGAGCTGGCGACCAAAGGTCTCAAAGCGAAAGAACTAGCGCAGAGCAATCGCGACAAAATAAATAGATCGACTCGTTATCCGATATGGGCAAGGAATACTAGAAAATGCCCCTTGCCTTGACGTCTATACGGGATTGAAAAGTCACTGCCGGGCCTCTTCGAATGCTCCGGACACCTTGACGTGGTGTGGGGACTCGCGTGGCTCCGTGCTCTCTAGAGCTGTCGTTGGGAGCAAACTATTTACTCCTAAACTGTTCACCTATGGCGAAAAGTGGAGGTGTTAGGCGAGAGCACAACGTGGTGGTCTTATGGTGACAGGAGTATATGGAAGGAGCGTTGCGTTTCTGTTTTGTTTTGAAGTCTATCTTTTTTCTCATATTCTCTTACTTTTCTCTTTCTTGCCCACACCTTCCATATGCTTGAAACATCCTCGAATATTGACAAGTATGACAAAATTATTCTCGCAAATATGCATTATATTCTATGAATATGGAGTCGATATTCAATTGGGGAGCAAAAATTGTGAGACCTTATCCTTAATGCTCGAAGATTCCTTTCTACATCATTATTCTATGTATTCTCAAATAATAGATTTTTTAATAAAAGCTCCAATACTTTTCAACACAAGAAGTTCCATTGAACTACAGACTTCTCACAACTCTACGCTCTATCATCGGAGATCATTAATTTAAACTGAGTAACAGAGTTTTGAGTTGATTATATAAATTACTGAGGTTCGATCCATATCGATATATATCCAAGCCTCGATTCTCGAATCGAGCTCGAATATTTTGGTCCTTTCTTCTAATTGACTTTATCTTCATCTTATCAAACTGAATGGATTCATATAATTATTACAATATACGTAGTTTAACTGGGTTATAAGGCTTGTCTGCAATTGACTCACTATCGACAGCATGGAAAGGTAATAATTTAGGACAATAACGCACTAATGGGCATGAATGTGGTTGTTGGTTTGATAATATATAATGTCGGGATGTTGATAAGGTATTGGGGCAGTGGATAAAGTATATGATTGGACACATCTACACTGTACTGTATCTAAATTGACACAGTAACTGACGAATGCTGGGAGAAAGCACTTGTTCAAATCCTGTCGAATACACAATATTGGTAACCACTCTATGGGAACTATGCACAATTTCTGTGGAGTATATATGGATGTAAACAAGCACACATATATATAAATATATAAAAATATATATGAATGAATATATATACCGGTATATATATATATTCATGTAAATATGAATATATATATATATATATATACATATATATATATATATATATATATATATATATATATATATATATATATATATATATATTGATATATATATATATATATAAATATATATATATATATATATATATATATATATATATATATAAATATATGTATATATATATATATATATATATATATATATATATATATATATATATATATATATATATATATGTATATATATATATATATATATATATATATATATATATATATATATATCTATATATATATATATATATATATATATATATATATATATATATATATATTTATATATATATATATATATATATATATATATATATAAACATATATATATATATATATATATATATATATATATATATATATATATATATATATATATATATATATAAATATATATATATATATATAAATATATATATATATATATATATATATATATATATATATATATATATATATATATATATATATATGTATATATATATGAATATATAAATATAACCATATATAAAAATATATATATATATATATAAATATATAACCAATGTCCACATTTCTATTGCATTCAGTGTATATTGTACTGAGTACTGAATACGCGAGGTTTATAAATCAACCGGGACCGCCCAACCCTGAACGCTGTCGACCTCCCTTTCGCAATCAGGGTATATACAGAGTACTGAATACGCAAATTTCATACGTCAACCTAGACTACCCAACCCCAACCACTGATAAACTCACTATTGCAATCCAGGATATATACAAACTACTGAATACTCGAGGTTTATACATCAACCTAGTCTGCCCGAACCCAACCGCTGTCCATCTCTTTATTGCATTTGGGGTTCAAACGAAGTACTGAATACACAAGGTTCATACATCAACCTGGACTGCCCAACCCTAATCACTATCAACCTCTCTATCGCATATAGGGCATACACAGAGTACTGAACACGCTAGACTTCATTAATCAACCTAGACTGCCCGACCCCAACCACTGATAACCTCACTATTGCAATCCAGGATATATACAAACTACTGAATACTCGAGGTTTATACATCAACCTAGCCTACCCGAACCCAATCGCTGTCCATCTCTTTATTGCATTTGAGGTTCATACATCAACCTAGACTGCTCAACCCTAACCACTATCAACCTCTCTATTTCATATGGGGCATATACAAAGTACTGAACACGCTAGACTTCATACATCAACCTAGACTGCCCAACCCCAACCACTGATAACCTCACTATTGCAATCCAGGATTAATACAAATTACCGAATACTCGAGGTTTATACATCAACCTAGACTGCCCAACCCCAACCACTGTCCATCTCTCTATCGCATGAAGGGTTCATACGAAGCACTGAATATGCAAGGTTTATACATCAACCTAGACTGCCCAACCCCATCCACTGTCCACCTTCTGATTGCATTTTGGTTATATACACACTAATGCATACTCGAGGCCTATACATCGACCTAGACTGCTCAACCCTAACCACTGTCCACATATCTATTGCTTTCTGGGTATATACAATGTACTGAATACGCAAGAACCATACATCAACCCAGACTGCCCAATTCTCACCACTTTACACCCACCTATTGCATTTCGTGTATATACAATGTACTGAATACGGAAGGTTCTTACATCAACCTAGACTACACAACCCTAACCACTGTTCACCTCTCCATTGCATTTCGGGTATAAAAAAACTGAGAAATACGCGAGGTTCAAACATCAACCCAGACTGCCCAACCCTAAACGCTTTTCACCCCACTATTGCATTCAGGGTATTCATCAGCACCAACATACGCGAGGCTTATACACAAACATGGACGGCCCAACCCTATCCGCGGTCTACCTCTGTATGTCATTTATGGTATATACGAAGTGAAAAAATCACAATGTTTGCATACAAACCCAAACTACACAACCCCATGTACCGTCCACCTCTCTATAGCATTCAGAGTATATACAAATCAAGGAAAATGCGAAGTTTGCACACCAATCCAGAATGCCCAACATTTACCGCTATCCACCCTCCTATTGCAATCGGGGTGTATTTATACAAACAGTGAAACTCGCGAGGTTCATACATCAACTCGGACTGCCCAACCCCAACCGCTGTCCACCCTCCGATTGCATTCACAAGCCGAACGGCAATATACCCGTTCCGTGGGTCGACTTTGCGCTGGCCGTGCCGGCTGGCCAATCGCGTCAGCGAATTCTACAACCCAGTATGGAACGGTGTGGATTGTCGCGCCGCACTCGAATATTCGTAATTTTTCTCCGCTTCCAACGATACCACTCCCACGACGATCCCATCGATGGGTCGCACACGACCGTCAAAAACGTCTTTTTTCCAGTCCCAAAATCGCCATCCTATTAATGAACACAAACCACACCATAAACTAAACACACACCGTTTCTTCTTCAAATATCTCTCAATCAAATGTTAAAAACATCAATGTTGTGATTCGAAAAAAAATTATCACTTTTTAATTTATATATATACTACGAACTCTCAACACAATCTTTGACTGATCAAGTGCCGAAAACTTGTTTTTCAATATTCAAATCGTACGAAACATAAAAACTATCTCCATTCTTTTCTGCCTTTCATTCATCTTTTTCATTTTTTCCATCGTTTTTTTCTTCTTCTTTCACAACTTCATTTTAATTCCATTCATTCTTGTTATTGTATTAGATTATTATTAACTGAAGTTTTCTTCTCCTTTTTTTTCTCTCTTTTCAATTCCGCTTTTTTTCTCTTTCTCTCTCTCTTTTTTTCTCATTCTTTTCAATATTATATGCTAAAATCAGTACTCTAGAATTAAAATATTAATATTGATATTGATTAATATTAGAATTGATGAAATTGGATACGAAACAAAAATTTCCGAATCCAATACACACAAATAACATTCACAGAAAACCGCATGACGAATCGAAATCGCCGGTAGTGCATTCTACCCTTACCCTGGCAAAATTCAATTTCCAATCCTCTCTAATGTCAAATGAATTGAAGCGCATATTACAAGCTAATAAACTGTAGGAAACAGACTCAATACTAATCAGGACCATACAATTTCAGGAGAAACCTTTCATAACCCATCTCGGTCGGCACTGGTGACACAATGCGCAGCCCCGCTGCACCCAGAGATGACTGTGAAATCATTCGTTCTCGTCCGATCACCGCAGTTAAGCAACAATGGGCGTGGTCAGTACTTGGATGGGTGACCGCTTGGAACACCGCGTGCAGGTTGGCATTATGCGTTATTTTTCTTTTTTTCAGGTCCATTCCACAGTCTTTCCGCATCAATCGGTACGACGACAAGCGAAAATAATGATTCTCAATTTGAGTTGATTCTCGTGTATTCACTATTCTTTTATCTCGAAAGATGGAGAGAACAAAAATGCCCCCACAAAAAAAGACGACATTCACGAGGGAATGGAAATGAATGAGAGCCTCAACAATGATTCCGAAGATGATTCCATGAGTACAACGTAGATCGTTTCGGCATCGACCATTCTGCTCTCTCGGGAAAACACGTCTTATGAGGTCCTCATAACGACCGTTTTAGGTCCTCCATCAGGCCAGCAACTCGGCTCGTTTTACTTGGAGCCGATGGACCGCATGCGTGACCAGACTGATCAAAAGTGCCATAGGCCTTGTCAACGGCCACACCGTGTTGAGAGGCCGCCTCTATTGCCACCAACACTCACGCACACTGGCGAGGCCTGATCGAGGTCAAGTCCTCAATCATGGCGAGTCCGACCAAAGTCGTACCACGCCACGCGAACGAGTCGTCACTGAAGCGGGCCACCAACACAACTATCCTCGGGCTCTTGCCTGGCCAGGACT
Organism: Brachyptera risi; assembly: GCA_964007535.1. Classification (NCBI taxonomy): domain Eukaryota; kingdom Metazoa; phylum Arthropoda; class Insecta; order Plecoptera; family Taeniopterygidae; genus Brachyptera; species Brachyptera risi. Next base: position 24,106 of record CAXFZR010000075.1, read on the forward strand.
GCCCAGCAACTCGGCTCGTTTTACTTGAAGCCGGTGGACAGTGCATGCGGCACCAGTATCACCAAAGCTGTATGGGTCTTTGTCAACGGCCATACCATGTTGAAATCACCACTATCGAAGCTGATGGAGAAGATCATCCTGAAGAGGATCAACCAACATCTCGATAAGAATAACATCATTCAGGACTCGCAGTTCGGCTTCAGACAAGGACACTCAACCACCCAGCAACTCCTTCGTGTCACAAACCTAATCACGTCGAACTATAACAAGGGGATAGTCACACCCGGCATCTTCTTGGATATATCGAAAGCTTTCGACAGGGTGTGGCACGATGGATTGCTCCTGAAGATGCATCGCTTAAAATTCCCCTTCCATATAACTTCAATCATCAAATCTCACCTCTCTGACAGATCATTCTACATTACTCGTAACAATCACAAATCCCAGAAATTCCCCATACTCGCCGGTGTACCGCAAGGCTCCGTGCTTGGACCTGTCCTATTCAACATCTACACACATGACATTCCAAAGCCCCCCTCCTACATCACCCACGCCTTTTACGCCGATGATGCCGCGATACTAGCCACCTCTCCATATACCAGGCAGGCGATCCTCCGTCTCCAAACTGCAATCAACATCATAGCGGACTGGTACAACAGATGGAGAATCCAACTCAACATCGCCAAAACGCAAGCTATCATCTTCGGCTTCGGAGGACGACAGAGAAGGACGACCCACCTGACCATGAACAACACAGATATTCCATGGAGCACCTCAATCAAATACCTGGGAGTCAACATGGACCGCTGCCTCAGTTGGAACAAACACATCGAAGACGTCAGAGTCAAGGCCGCAAGAAAATACTACTCTCTCTACCCTCTCCTAAAGTCAAAACAACTATCGGCTGCAGCAAAATCACACCTCAGCAGAAGCATAATCCTTCCCTCACTCCTATATGCATCCCCGATCTGGTCCAGCTGCTCTTCTGTCCACATCAATTCCCTTCAAGTATTCCAGAATAAAATCCTCCGGACGATCACTCGCCTTCCCCGTTGGACTCGGATCACGGATCTACATGATGAGACGAACCAGCCATTCATTATCGACATCTGCAGACATCAATCCAGGAATTTCTTCTCTACCCTCTCCCAATCAAAAATCACCCATCTGGAACAACTGGCCACCAATCCAGTCAAAACCTCCGACACAAGAAAGAGGCCAATAGCCTCAACAGGACTAGAAGAACATCAACCGCCCACAAAAAGACCAAGAAGACATGATCCTCCATGAGAAAATCAATTGGGCCTCACCCACGACTTCCTTGAATTAGACCAAGTCAATACCACGAACTTCTGTGCATCGACCCAAAGATGCGGTTAAAAAATGTCCTCGGACGCGTGGGTTAGCTTCATGTTAAAAGCGAAAAGATACTGGTTCTAAATTAGGTATTAGGAATAAAACTGCATCACAGTACAACGACTCACACAATCAGGAAATCACAAAAACCATACTCCCTTTATGATCGCAAAGATCGGCATGGGAAAAATAAAAAACGGGTCTACACGACTCAAACAGAAGACAAGGATCACCGGTTCTCGTCCGATCACCGCAGTTAAGCAACATCGGGCGTGGTCAGTACTTGGATGGGTGACCGCTTGGGAACACCACGTGCCGTTGGCATTTTGTTTTAATTTCTCTCCATCTCACAGTACCATCCGATCGGACGACAAGCGGAAATTACTACACTCTGTATTTTATCAACTACATTGGTCATTTCGAAAAACGAATGGAAAAAGCGGACAACAAACAGTCGGAAGAAAATGGAAATGGGAGCGAACGATTTGGATGATGATTCGATGAGAAAAACACGATGCGTTTCGACATTGACTATTCTACTCTCTCGGGACTCATGTAGTGGTCCTTTTAAGGACCGTTTTTTGTCAGCCATCAGGCTAGCAACTCGCGTCGATCTACTTGGAGCTGGTGTACTTGGTGACGGCTTTGGTGTCCTCGCTGACGGCGTGCTTGGCGAGCTCGCCAGGCAACAGCAGGCGGACGGCGGTCTGGATCTCGCGACTGGTGATCGTCGAACGCTTGTTGTAGTGAGCGAGGCGAGAGGCCTCGGCGGCGATGCGCTCGAAGATGTCGTTGACGAAGCTGTTCATGATGCTCATCGCCTTGGACGAGATGCCTGTGTCGGGGTGGACCTGCTTCAACACTTTGTAGATGTAGATGGCGTAGCTCTCTTTCCTCTTGCGCTTCTTCTTCTTGTCTCCCTTGCTGATGTTTTTCTGGGCCTTGCCCGCCTTCTTGGCCGCTTTACCGCTGGTTTTCGGTGGCATGTTGACGCGTCGAGATGCGAACAATAATGTCGGTCAGGGGATCTAGTTCTGTTTGTCCATCAGAATATTTCTGATGGACATATGTACAATATTCCAGTACCGGTCTCGCGACCATAAAAGGAATTACAGGGGATGTGATTTACATGGGGTGGGGCGAGAGGGGCAACAATATTTTGTGCGTGTGTGTCATAATATGAACACTAGGATAAATATAATTAAAATGATGGGATATGTACATGAATGATTCAGGGGTTGTTTATTTGAGGTGGGATGTTTGAATTGAGTAGTGTAGCGGTGGAGCTATGTTGTTTTTCTCGAACAGTTGTTGCGTGCGTTGAGGGGATCGAGGGGAAGTTGTTGCTTGTGACTCGGCTACTCGAGCTGTGTAAGATCAGCTGGTGCTTTTCGTCACCCTTGGTGAGGGGGGAGGGAGGGTTGTTGTGATGGAGACTGGGTTTGTGGGTGGCCTCTCGGCCGTTGAACCGTCTGTTTGACTGTGCACGGGCGTTTGGCTCACTAATGTTGAAGACAAAGTTAGGAAAATGAATTTTGAAAGACCGTAGAATTCATGAAATGTACTTTTGTGTAGGTTCGTGGTTGTTGTCACATGTTATGAAGGTTATGAGACAATAACCACACTATTTCAATGTGAGAAGTATCGAAGAATGGTTGTTTGATGACATCAGTGTCATGAAAAAATCATTTTATTCGATAATAATGAATGTTTGTGCTTAATACTATGAGACTTAAAAACTAATCAATTGATTATCATAATGATAGATGAAACTCCTTTCAGAGATGTGTGAATATCATTATCATTATTTCTATTATCACTATCACTATCATTTATAAATTCACTATAAATTAGGTACGGCATTTTGTCTTGGGGTTTCACCACAAATAATTTTTTAGACAACATTGAAAACATTCAGAAACGAATATTCAAAATTATAGCTTCAAAAAATAAAAACAATGCTCCACTGAATTTGTTCACTGTAAGGCAATTTCACCTGTAAATTTTCATCATAAATAATTATTTCTCAAGTGAACACAAAAATAAAGCTGGACATGGCCACATAACTAGATTCAAGGACAAATTTGTACCACCAATTTATATTAATTCGTATGGAAAACAGGAAAAACAATATCTAATACCGACCCTGTTTAACAAACTTCCACCTGATTTATTAAATATACAAAAACTTTCCGGTGTAAAAAATGAAATGAAAAAATGGATTTGGCAAAGTTGTATTTTATAGGGAATTGCCATCTAGAAATTTGGAAAATCAAATGCTAATATATAGCAATATCATTATGACAAGATTAATATGTTTTATTTATTATTAGAAGAGAAGTGAAGAAGTATTTTATTTGTTCAGATTGTAATATTAATTAACTAGCTGCTATCCAGACATTTGTTTGTGTTTATATTTATGTATGACAACATGATTAGTAGACCCGCAGACAAGTCTTCATGACTTTGTGGGTCTACGATATTTGTAATCAACTAATTTTTTGTGTAATGAAAACCTTCTCAAAAAAAAAAAAAAAAAAATTCATGTTTATGTTTTATGTAAAGGAATGATGATAATAATAAATAACCTATATATTTATTATTATTATTGATATTCTTATCATTCTCATTAGAATGATTATTATATTATTATTATTACTATTATTATTATTATTATCACTATTATTATCATTATTAGAATTATTATTATTATTATTTTTTTTTTTTATTATTTTTTTTTTTCCTTTTCTTCTCTAGTTCTCTTATTAGGATAGTCTATGGATAAAGAATACTAGTTGACTGTGATAGTCATGTTGTTTTTTACAAGTGGAATATTTACAATGTTTTTAGCCCGGGATTTATCCCGCCTTAGCGAGCTGGGCGACGTCAGCTGGTGGCTTATCACGTGATTGTATGCCGTAACAAAGAGCAAAAGGGGCCGAGTGGAGTGAGAAAGAGAAAGTGTGCAAGAATTGATGTCTCTTTAAAAGCATCTGGCCTGCCCTGGTATTCCTATAACGTTGTTTTCTTTAACAGGGTCGAAGTGATGTATCGACCAATATGACCAGGAGTGTTGCGTGAGAGAGACAGAGAGAGAGATATGTTGTTGTATCTTGAGGTTTCTAGGGCGATGAACTTTATTCTATTTTATTTTCATTTTCTGACCTGCGATAGTCCCTTGAAGACGACTAGCGACGTAATTTATTCATAAGAATGTTGTTGTTGTCAACTAGACCCTCTACAATGAATTCCGTCGCCTTGTGCGATGGCGGTCTATGCGAGTCGAGTGAATAGGCCTGCGATATTTATCATGTGGCATGATATTTGATATCGGCAGGGAGGCAAGGTGGCGGTCGTCCGACGTCGCCAGGGTTGTGAAAAACCTGATTGAGAGCGACTGTAGGTGTTCACGGATGTACGGGATACGAACCGCGTCATGAAGGTCTTCAACACGCGTCATACGAGGCGCGTGTAGTGTTAGTCGAAGTGCCTTGTTCTGTAGGACTTGCATTTGATTAAAGAATGAATAGCAGCAACCTGCCCAGATAGGCGCCGCGTAGGAGAGGATAGGGATTAGAATAGAGGTGATTAGAGTTAGTTTTGCCTCAGTTGAGAGGTGGGATGAGCGTAGGAGGGGGCAAAGCCTGGCGAAGCGAGAATTTGCTTTTTGGCATTGTAGTGATGTATGTAATTTCCAGGAAAGGGTTTTATCTAGTGTGAGGCCTAGATATTTGATAGAGGGCGACCAGGGTATGTCGACACCGTGTAGGTGAAGAGTGATAGCCGGGGGTGTTCGGCGTTTACTGAAAACTATGGCTTGAGTCTTGCCAGCGTTTATTTCGATGCGCCACTTGGCGTACCACGCTGCGATGGCGTCGAGGGCGTCTTGTAGGTAGAGGACTGCAAGTTCAGTGCTCATTGATTGCGACGCAATCGCCGCGTCATCGGCGTATAATGACAGCGTGGTGTGGGGAAATGTTGATGGGATGTCGGCTGTGTATAGATTGAACAGGGCAGGTCCGACACAGCTACCTTGTGGTACGCCTGCGCGAACTGGCCTGATGGTGGAGGAGGCGTCGTTTCTGAAGACATAGAATTGACGGTCCGAGAGATAGGATGATATGAGGGTGATGAGATCTGGGGGAAATTCGAGTTTGATCAGTTTATAGATAAGGCCTTGATGCCAAACGCGATCGAAAGCTTTCGATATGTCTAGTGACGTCACGGCCGTCACCTGTTTGATGTTGAAGCCCTGTGTGATGCGGTCCGTGACGTTGAGCAGCTGCTGGACTGTAGAGCGGCCTGGTCTGAAGCCATATTGGACGTCTGGAACACAGTTGTGAGCGTCGCTGTGTTCCATCAGCCGGGTGAGGATCACTTTCTCCAGGAGCTTAGAGAGAGTGGTGAGCAGTGAGATGGGGCGGTAGCTGGTGGGGTCCCTCATCGGCTTGCCTGGCTTGTGAAAAGCCAACACTTTGGCCGTTTTCCATGAAGAAGGAAAATAGCTCAATTCAAGGCATGCATTAAAGAGGGTGGTAATATATTGCCCCGCCTTACGTGTCAAATTCTTGAGCGTGAGCGTCGTGATGCCGTCGCGGCCCGGCGCCTTGCCGTTCGCCATGTGTTTCAAATAGCCTAGTAGCTCGTCTTGCGTGACCGAAGTACCCTGGCGCGCGGGGGTATCCGGCTGAGCGATCGAGTGTTCTCTTGCCGCGATGCCCGCTGTACATGCAGGCACCACCGGTTGCCTACCAATCGGGTGTTGTCGTAGAAACCTGCCTACATACAGTTCGATGCCAGGTGTATGTAGGTTGGGCGCGTTTGGCGTGAATGAACCCTCTAAGACGTCGGTAAGCAGATTCACTTTGCCGGCGGCGTCTGTAATTAAGCTGTGAGGACCTTGTAAGGGGGTGTCCGGAGCTCTCTGTTTATTTAACACACGCGCCATGCGCCACAAAGAGTTATCCTTGAAATTCAGTTCACTAATTGTTCTGTCCCACAGTGAGCGTCGGTGCTCCAGCAAATCGAACTTCAATTGTTTGTTCATTTTGTTGAATTCACGTCGCGACTCCGGCGTGCGGAGGCGTTGCCACCTCCGACGCGCATTGTTTTTGATGGCAACAGCCTTGGCGAGCCCTGGGGGCAGGTCGAACACGTTTGGTCGGTGCGATGACGTCACGGGGACCGCGCACTTGACACTTTCATTGATGGCCGTGGTGATTGTGTGTACGGCCGCTTCAATGTCGTCTGCCGACGTGATGGGCGTGGCGTCAGGCAGCAGTTGGTCGAGGTGACGTTGAAACAGCGGCCAGTCCGCCTTCCTGTAGTTCAGCCTGGGGGCGGCGGGGGTGGAGACGAGCTGTGTGCCGAGGGTGATCGTCACTGGCAGGTGGTCGGACGACAGCTCTGTCAGCACGTCGAGATGTATCGGACAGGCGATGTTATTGAGCAGCACGATATCTAACACGTCATTGTTGTGTCGCGGGTTGTTGGTGATGAATGTTGGTTCGCACGGACCCGCCACGATGTAATTGTTGCGTAGTGCGTGCGAATATAATTTATTGCCCCTTGTATTATTCTTAGCCGAATTCCAGGTGATATGCTTGGCATTAATGTCGCCAGCAATGATGGTGGGCGCATCACCGAGAAGTATGGCCTCAATGGGGGCAGGGTCGAAGGGGGTGGAGGGGGCGGCATATGCCGCTATTAGAGTAATTGGGTTCGAGTTCGTTTGTATTATGATCCCCGTAGTCTCCAGTGTGGGGTGGGTGGGGAGATGAATAGGCTGATGGGAGAAGTCTGATTTGATAAGGATGGCTGTGCCGCCGCCGGGGGTGGGTCCCGGGCGATCGGTTCTGTGTATTTGGTATCCATGGACGTTGAAGGGAATATTTGGTTTGAGTCCAGTTTCACAAATGAGCATGATGGCTATTTTATTCGCGAAGAGGAAATATTGGAGTTCGGGGATCTTGGTTCGAACCCCGTTTGCATTCCAATAGCAGAGGAGGGGAGATTCAAGGTGTTCTGGCATTGGGGTGTTGAGAATTGACGAGCTCAGTGAGTAGTTGGAGAAGGATCTTGACAGTGGGTGGGACGCCCTGGGTGTTCGATATAGCGTCTGAGATGAGCGCTATTGTCGACCAGATGTCGTTAGAGCGGGGGGTGGGAGGCGGGGGCTGGCCCGCTCGCTCGTTGAAATGAGCGCGACTGGAGTTGGATGTGGGGAGAGGGGGAAAGTCATCACCCGCCGTTGCCTGGCTGTAGGAGAATCCCTCGCGCGACTCTCGGTATGTGGGGCGGTGCTGCGGGGGTGGCGCTTGACTGGAGGCGGCGTCACGACGCTGGTTATGTTGCGGCGCGGAGTGAGATTGGCGTGACGACGCAGCTCTTATGTGGGCATCGCACTTCCTATAGCTGGCGGGGTGGTCGCCATCGCAATTGACGCACTTGGCGGGCGTCGTCCTGGGTTTTGTGCAGTCACGGCTCTCATGAAATCCGGCGCACTTGAAGCAACGTACTACGTTGGCACAGTGGGCGCCCCCGTGGCCAAAGCGTTGGCACCGGAAGCATTGTAGGGGGCCTCTGCCGCCCCTGAAAGCCTCCACCACGATCTTGTGGTGGTAGATGACCTTTAGTGAGGTCAGAAGCGTCCTTGTTGACGAGTTGCGTTTGACGGTGAACGCGTATAGAGGTATCGGCGTCTTTTCAGCCGTGTTCGCAGTTAGTTGAGTAACCCGCTCAACTTCGACTCCCTGATGGACCAGATCGGCCCCGATCACGTCAAGGTCACATCGGAGGGGCAGCCCCCTGATGACGTACTTGGCCAGTTTTTCTTCCTCGACAGAAAATGTGTGGTGCGTAATGTTCTGGTCTTTCAGTGAGTCGAGGACACTCCTGAAATCCTGGCGATTCTTCACTTGAAGTTTTACATTCTCGCCCTTGGCGACGAGGAAGAATGTCTTGTCCGTGACTTTGGACTTGACAAGGGCGATTAATGGTTTATTATCACGAATACCTGTGATGAAGATCGGTGGAACTTTTTCCTTCATGGGAGGAGGCGGCGCCGTCTCCATGTCCTCCGATTCGTTATTTGGCGGTGACGTCGTTTCGTGCCCTAGGGGGGCGAACATATTGGAAACGCTTGTGGACGGGGGCGGCGTCGCGGGGCGCGCACGCTTCGCTCTGTGTCGAGTGCCGTCCACAGACCCGTTGGACACGGTCACCCACGCACTGGCTGCCGTGTCCGTCATTATTGAAGATTAGTGACCACTAATAGCACAGTATCGATTATGATAGTTGGCGGTGAATGGGGGGGGGGGGAGACACTAGAAATGTGTGTATATGATGATAAAAACAGGTTCGTATGAGATTTGGGTATGTGGGGCATTCGCTTGGAGCGAATTATTGTTTGTCGCCCATGGCGGGCCAAATCACCCTTGTGAGGTCGAATCACGAAATCAAGAATTGCGGACACTCACGAACACTGAATCGAACATTTGCTTCATGCAAAACAAAGATACTCGCCCTTGGGGAGTAAAATCACCCTTGGGGAGGGTATCGCCCTTGGCGAAAAATCACCCTTGGGGAAATTTGAACATACGTGTGATTCCGAACCCTTGGCTGAACATTTGAACCGAACAAATTCTAGTTTATCGCCCTTGGGGGCAAGATCACCCCTGGGGGAAAAATCACCCTTGGGGTGTGATCGTCACACGGGCACTCCCGAACACTGAACTGAGCATTTGCTGAACAAATTTAAGTTTATCGCCCTTGGAGGACTCTATCACCCTTGTGGCATGAAACGGGCACTTCCAAATAAATGAGCGAACACGGGGTTGATTGCCTAGTGCCAACTGTTTGTCATAACGCGCGCACCAACGGACACATTTTCACTCTGTCCATCACACCCGATTGGTACGGTCGCTATTCACAAACTCTGAATGGGCGACTGGCGCACAGTCGATCCGGGTCACTCATTGGTGCGGGGGAAATGTGCAATTCTTATCAGTATAAGCGAGTGAAAGTTTGACCGACATTATTGTTCGCATCTCGACGCGTCAACATGCCACCGAAAACCAGCGGTAAAGCGGCCAAGAAGGCGGGCAAGGCCCAGAAAAACATCAGCAAGGGAGACAAGAAGAAGAAGCGCAAGAGGAAAGAGAGCTACGCCATCTACATCTACAAAGTGTTGAAGCAGGTCCACCCCGACACAGGCATCTCGTCCAAGGCGATGAGCATCATGAACAGCTTCGTCAACGACATCTTCGAGCGCATCGCCGCCGAGGCCTCTCGCCTCGCTCACTACAACAAGCGTTCGACGATCACCAGTCGCGAGATCCAGACCGCCGTCCGCCTGCTGTTGCCTGGCGAGCTCGCCAAGCACGCCGTCAGCGAGGGCACCAAAGCCGTCACCAAGTACACCAGCTCCAAGTAGATCGACGCGAGTTGCTAGCCTGATGGCTGACAAAAAACGGTCCATATAAGGACCACTACATGAGTCCCGAGCGAGTAGAATAGTCAATGTCGAAACGCATCGTGTTTTTCTCATCGAACCATCATCCAAATCATTCGCTCCCATTTCCATTTTCTCCCAACTGTTTGTTGTCCGCTTTTTCCATTCGTTTATCGAAATGACCAATGTTAATAAAATACAGAGTGTAGGAATTTCTGCTTGTCGTCCGATCGGATGGTACTGTGAGATGGAGAGAAATTAAAACAAAATGCCAACGGCACGTGGTATTCCCAAGCGGTCACCCATCCAAGTACTGACCACGCCCGATGTTGCTTATCTGCGGTGATCGGACGAGAACCGGTGATCCTTGTCTTCTGTTTGAGTCGTGTAGGCCCGTTTTTTATTTTTCCCATGCCGATCTTTGCGATCATAAAGGGAGTATGGTTTTTGTGATTTCCTGATTGTGTGTGTCGTTGTACTGTGATGCAGTTTTATTCCTAATACCTAATTTAGAACCAGTATCTTTTCGCTTTTAACATGAAGCTAACCCACGCGTCCGAGGACATTTTTTAACCGCATCTTTGGGTCGATGCACAGAAGTTCGTGGTATTGACTTGGTCTAATTCAAGGAAGTCGTGGGTGAGGCTCAATTGATTTTCTCATGGAGGATCATGTCTTCTTGGTCTTTTTGTGGGCGGTTGATGTTCGTCCAGTCCTGTTGAGGCTATTGGCCTCTTTCTCGTGTCGGAGGTTTTGACTGGATTGGTGGCCAGTTGTTCCAGATGGGTGATTTTTGATTGGGAGAGAGTAGAGAAGAAATTCCTGGATTGATGTCTGCAGATGTCGATAATGAATGGCTGGTTCGTCTCATCATGTAGATCCGTGATCCGAGTCCAACGGGGAAGGCGAGTGATCGTCCGGAGGATTTTATTCTGGAATACTTGAAGGGAATTGATGTGGACAGAAGAGCAGCTGGACCAGATCGGGGATGCATATAGGAGTGAGGGAAGGATTATGCTTCTGCTGAGGTGTAATTTTGCTGCAGCCGATAGTTGTTTTGACTTTAGGAGAGGGTAGAGAGAGTAGTATTTTCTTGCGGCCTTGACTCTGACGTCTTCGATGTGTTTGTTCCAACTGAGGCAGCGGTCCATGTTGACTCCCAGGTATTTGATTGAGGTGCTCCATGGAATATCTGTGTTGTTCATGGTCAGGTGGGTCGTCCTTCTCTGTCGTCCTCCGAAGCCGAAGATGATAGCTTGCGTTTTGGCGATGTTGAGTTGGATTCTCCATCTGTTGTACCAGTCCGCTATGATGTTGATTGCAGTTTGGAGACGGAGGATCGCCTGCCTGGTATATGGAGAGGTGGCTAGTATCGCGGCATCATCGGCGTAAAAGGCGTGGGTGATGTAGGAGGGGGGCTTTGGAATGTCATGTGTGTAGACGTTGAATAGGACAGGTCCAAGCACGGAGCCTTGCGGTACACCGGCGAGTATGGGGAATTTCTGGGATTTGTGATTGTTACGAGTAATGTAGAATGATCTGTCAGAGAGGTAAGATTTGATGATTGAAGTTATATGGAAGGGGAATTTTAAGCGATGCATCTCCAGGAGCAATCCATCGTGCCACACCCTGTCGAAAGCTTTCGATATATCCAAGAAGATGCCGGGTGTGACTATCCCCTTGTTATAGTTCGACGTGATTAGGTTTGTGACACGAAGGAGTTGCTGGGTGGTTGAGTGTCCTTGTCTGAAGCCGAACTGCGAGTCCTGAATGATGTTATTTTTATCGAGATGTTGGTTGATCCTCTTCAGGATGATCTTCTCCATCAGCTTTGATAGCCCTGACAGCAGACTGATGGGTCGATAACTTGAAGGGTCGCTCGGAGGTTTGCCAGGCTTCAGGAAGGTGATGACGTTTGCAGTTCGCCATGACATCGGGAAATGGCCCACCCTCAGTATTGCATTCGACAGTTGGATGAATGTGTCTATTGCATATGTAGAGAGTTCGAGAATGGTCTCATTTGTGATCTTGTCTTCTCCTGGGGCCTTCTTTCGTACCAGCTTATCCGCCAGTGAGATGAGTTCCGTGATGGTGACGGGCTCTATCTGAACTTCCAAAGCCGTAGCTTCCAGTAGGCGCAGTTCTTCTGTGAGACTTCTCGTGTGTTCGTTCCTGGGGTTAGGAACGAATGACTCCGAGAGCGTCTCAGCCAGTAGATCGACTTTGTCCTGTGGGTGGCATGCACGTCCGATCGGTGGATCAGGTTGCGGTCGTCTTTGAAGGCTCCTCGCCATTCTCCAGATCGAGTTGTCTTTGATGTTGAGTGTCTCAATCTTTTCATCCCACTTCGTTTTCCTGTGATTCAGTATTAGCTCCTTCAGCTTTTTGTTGAGCTGGTTGTAGTGCTTTGCTGATGCTGCAGTCCGAAGCCTCTGGTACGCTCTCCTTGCCTGATTCTTGATTTTTATTGACTGAATCAAGCCCGGTGGTAGATCAAAGGTGGTGTTCGGTCGTGGGCTCTGTTGAGGTATTGCTTTCGCCATTGCCTTCTCTATGCTGGAAGTGAGCTTTGCTGTGAGGTCGTCAATGTCTTCAGGTGTCTCGATCATTGGAGGTTGGTTGTTGAGCTCCGTCCTCAGCAGCTCGTCCAGCGTGGTCCGGAAACAGGTCCAGTTGGCCTTCTTGAAATTGTACCGGAGGCTTGATGGATGACTGGTTGCAGTGCTTCCCATGATTGAGATGATGATGGGGTTGTGATCTGAAGTTAATTGTGGTAATGTATGGATGGAAATGGGAGAGGCTAATTCGTGAATTATTGCGATATCGAGGACGTCAGGTTGATGGGATAGGCAGCCGGGGTAGTGAGTAGGTTCGTGAGGCGCTATGATGGCATATGTATGTTGTGGGGAATGGTTGTACCGGTCTATTCCCCTCTGGTTTGGATTGATGGAGTTCCAGGCTGCATGCTTCGCATTCAAGTCACCAGCAACTATCGTGGGTGTGGATGTGTTGAATAGATTGTCCAGGTCCCTTTCCAGGAATTTCTTGTTCGGCTGGGCGTAGGCGGATATGATTATTAGCTGACCGGAATAAATATTGATCTGAACTCCTGTGGTTTCAATGTGACGAGTGGTGGGTGGCACAATCTGGTGATGGACGATGGAGACTCTAGTGAGGATGGCGGTTCCGCCCTGTCGCGTTCCAGGGATTTGTCTGTCCGTGCGATAGGTCTTGTAACCTGCAATGCCAAACTTATCACTCCCTATGAAGTTTGTTTCTTGTACCAGGAGGATGTCTATGTTATGGTTTTTAAGGAATTGTGTGACCTCCACGACCTTTGCTCTCATGCCGCCATTGGCATTCCATGAAGCGATATTCAGCTGTCTAAGGGGAGCCATTGGACATTTTCTGGGTTTCTTCCTGCATTAATTGGACGATGAGCGCTGCCATGGCTTTCACAATTGGTGAAGTATCGAGTTCCATGATGCCCTGGGCGATATCCGCTATCATTCTCCATGTCTTTTTCTGCCCTCCCTCTTGTGTTTTCCCTTGTTGCTCAGCGTCTCTCTGAGATGGTGGTCGATACGGATTGGACACAATGCGTCCCGTTGATTGGTTAGAAGCTGCTTGTTGCTGGTTTGCATTACCATTGATGGGTCTAAGAGGGGGGAAGTCTCCTTGGTGCCGTTCAAAATCTTCCTCCGTTCGTGCCTGCGCCGCTGGTTCGGGGTGTTGTCCCCTCCATGGGTTAGTCGTTGGTGGGGGAGCTGGTTCGTACATGCGTCGAGGGTTGCGATTTGATTGACCTGTTGTCCTGTTCTGGCTGGTTGTCATAGTTTCGTGTGCTTTCTTGTAGTAAATACAGAGTCTTGAGCTGGCGACATGTTCACCATTGCAGAGGCAGCACCTCCCAGGCACTTCAGGGCTCTTGGTGCAGGCTTTGGAGGCATGGAGTCCCGCACACTTGGAGCAGCGTGTGACATTGTTGCAAAAGAGAGCATGGTGTCCATAGCGGTTGCAGTTGAAACACTGCAATACACCTCGTGGTGGCCTGAATGTTTCGAGTCTGACCCTGCAGTGGCACAGGTAGGTAATGTCCGCTGCTGGTCTCATCGATGGCTCGTGTTCGAAAGTGGCGATGAACAGTGGCATCGGTTTTCTCTCCGCAGTCCGTGTCAGCATTTGTGTCAGGGATTGCAATTTGTATCCCATGGTTCTTATATCTTCGACTGCCTCCTCTATCTGCTGATCAATGGGCAGTCCTCGGATGACAAATTTCCTCATCTTTGGGTCTTCACCCGTCGAGAATGTGTGGTGTTCAATTCTTGCATCGGTTAGATGTTTCTTCACCAGTCTATAAGAACCGGTGATTTCAACATGGTATGGCCGTTGACAAAGACCCATGCAGCTTTGGTGATACTGGTGCCGCATGCACTGTCCACCGGCTTCAAGTAAAACGAGCCGAGTTGCTGGGCAGTCCTGGCCAGGCAAGAGCCCGAGGATGGTTGTGTTGGTGGCCCGCTTCAGTGACGACTCGTTCGCGTGGCGTGGTACGACTTTGGTCGGACTCGCCATGATTGAGGACTTGGCCTCGATCAGGCCTCGCCAGTGTGCGTGAGTGTTGGTGGCAATAGAGGCGGCCTCTCAACACGGTGTGGCCGTTGACAAGGCCTATGGCACTTTTGATCAGTCTGGTCACGCATGCGGTCCATCGGCTCCAAGTAAAACGAGCCGAGTTGCTGGCCTGATGGAGGACCTAAAACGGTCGTTATGAGGACCTCATAAGACGTGTTTTCCCGAGAGAGCAGAATGGTCGATGCCGAAACGATCTACGTTGTACTCATGGAATCATCTCCGGAATCATTGTTGAGGCTCTCATTCATTTCCATTGCCTCGTGAATGTCGTCTTTTTTTGTGGGGGCATTTTTGTTCTCTCCATCTTTCGAGATAAAAGAATAGTGAATACACGAGAATCAACTCAAATTGAGAATCATTATTCTCGCTTGTCGTCGTACCGATTGATGCGGAAAGACTGTGGAATGGACCTGAAAAAAAGAAAAATAACGCATAATGCCAACCTGCACGCGGTGTTCCCAAGCGGTCACCCATCCAAGTACTGACCACGCCCATTGTTGCTTAACTGCGGTGATCGGACGAGAACGAATGATTTCACAGTCATCTCTGGGTGCAGCGGGACTGCGCATTGTGTCACCAGTGCCGACCGAGATGGGTTATGAAAGGTTTCTCCTGAAATTGTATGGTCCTGATTAGTATTGAGTCTGTTTCCTACAGTTTATTAGCTTGTAATATGCGCTTCAATTCATTTGACATTAGAGAGGATTGGAAATTGAATTTTTCCAGGGTAAGGGTAGAATGCACTACCGGCGATTTCGATTCGTCATGCGGTTTTCTGTGAATGTTATTTGTGTGTATTGGATTCGGAAATTTTTGTTTCGTATCCATTTCATCAATTTTAATATTAATCAATATCAATATTAATATTTTAATTCTAGAGTACTGATTTTAGCATATAATATTGAAAAGAATGAGAAAAAAAAGAGAGAGAGAAAGAGAAAAAAAGCGGAATTGAAAAGAGAGAGAAAAAAAGGAGAAGAAAACTTTAGTTAATAATAATCTAATACAATGACAAGAATGAATGGAAACAAGATGAAGTTGTGAAAGAAGAAGAAAAAAACGATGGAAAAAATGAAAAAGATGAATGAAAGGCAGAAAAGAATGGAGATAGTTTTTATGTTACTTACGATTTGAATATTGAAAAACAAGTTTTCGGCACTTGATCAGTCAAAGATTGTGTTGAGAGTTCGTAGTATATATATAAATTAAAAACTGATAATTTTTTTTCGAATCACAACATTGATGTTTTTTTCATTTGATTGAGAGATATTTGAAGAAGAAACGGTGTGTGTTTAGTTTATGGTGTGGTTCGTGTTCATTAATAGGATAGCGATTTTGGGACTGGACAAAAGACGTTTTTGACGATCGTGTGCGACCCATCGATGGGATCGTCGTGGGAGTGGTATCGTTGGAAGCGGAAAAAAAATACGAATATTCGAGTGCGGCGCGACAATCCACACCGTTCCATACTGGGTTGTAGAGTTCGCTGACGCGATTGGCCAGCCGGCACGGCCAGCGCAAAGTCGACCCACGGAACGGGTATATTGCCGTTCGGCTTGTGAATGCAATCGGAGGGTGGACATCGGTTGGGTTGGGCAGTCCGAGTTGATGTATGAACCTCGCGAGTTTCAGTGTTTGTATAAATACACCCCGATTGCAATAGGAGGGTGGATAGCGGTAAATGTTGGGCATTCTGAATTGGTGAGCAAACTTCGCGTTTTTCTTGATTTGTATATACTCTGAATGCTATAGAGAGGTGGACGGTACATGGGGTTGTGTAGTTTGGGTTTGTATGCAAAAATTGTGATTTTTTTCACTTCGTATATACCCTAAAAGACATACAGAGGTAGACAGCGAATAGGGTTGGGCCGTCCATGTTGGTGTATAAGCCTCGCGTATTTTGTGTGCTGATGAATACCCTGAATGCAATAGTGGGGTAAAAAGCCTTCAGGGTTGGGCAGTCTGGGTTGATGTTTGAACCTCGCGTATTTCTTAGTTTTTCTATACCCGAAATGCAATGGAGAGGTGAACAGTGGTTAGGGTTGTGTAGTCTAGGTTGATGTAAGAACCTTCCGTATTCAGTACTTTGTATATACACGAAATGCAATAGGAGGGTGGACATTGGTGAGAATTGGGCAGTCTGGGTTGATGTATGAACCTTGCGTATTCAGTACATTGTATATACCCAAAAAGCAATAGATATGTGGACAGTGGTTAGGGTTGAGCAGTCTAGGTCGAAGTATAGGCCTCGAGTATGCATTAGTGTGTATATTGTCACGACGGAGTCGGGTTTCCTATCTATACCATCCTATTCCGCAATAGGTCCTTGGCATACTTTTTTATGCTATTCTTTGTTTTCCCATGTCCTGATAATAAGCTGACAGTTGGCACATTCCTAGTCCACTTCCCTGTGTCACTGGCTATGCTGATGTGATGTGACGGCCTGGTTGCATTGACGATGATGGGAGACATGAGGAGTCAGCACTTTGGACACGGGGATAAAACCTAGGGGAGAAGTGAGACTCGGGGTGACATCAAGAGGAGATACGTTGCCGGGCACATCAAGAAGAGATACGTGACTGGACAGGTCAAGAAGAGGTGCGTTTTCGGCTAGAGCAGGAGAGGATCGTTCCCCCGGGATGTGGTGTGTGTGTGGGTGCTACGAAGTGTGAAGATACCAAGACAGAAGTACCATCGCCAAAGCCCTACTCTGCGAAGACGTCAGTCGTGGTTGGAGTGGTGGAGTGGTGACTTTCATTTATACTAGATTAGGGCACAGGCACCACTAACGGCACTTAACAGAGTCCCATGTATCTAAGCACGGATACCAGGCACCGTGAATTGAATAAATTCACACTTGCTATTTTGGATGACATGATAACTTATTCATTCTTGTTATAACATCCTATGAGGTTTCCTATGAGTGAACGTTCCCGTCACTCACTGCCAAGCGAAGATGAGCATTACTCCCCAGTAATCATCTTATTTTTACAAAATAACCAAAATGCAATCAGAAGGTGGACAGTGGATAGGGTTGGGCAGTCTAGGTTGATGTATAGACCTTGCATATTCAGTGCTTCGTATGAACCCTTCATGCGATAGAGAGATGGACAGTGGTTGGGGTTGGGCAGTCTGGTTGATGTATAAGCCTCGAGTATTCGGTAGTTTGTATATATCCTGGATTGCAATAGTGAGGTTATCAGTGGTTGGGGTTGGGCAGTCTAGGTTGATGTATGAAGTCTAGCGTGTTCAGTACTTTGTGTATACCCTATATGCAATAGAGAGGTTGATAGTGGTTAGGGTTGGGCAGTCTAGGTTGATGTATGAACCTCGTGTATTCAGTACTTCGTATGAACCCCAAATGCAATATAGAGATGGACAGCGGTTGGGTTCGGGTAGTCTAGGTTGATGTATAAGCCTCAAGTATTCAGTAGTTTGTATATATCCTTGATTGCAATAGTGAGGTTAACAGTGGTTGGGGTTGGGCAGTCTAGGTTGATGTATGGAGTCTAGCGTGTTCAGTACTTTGTGTATGCCCTATATGTAATAGAGAGGTTGATAGTGGTTAGGGTTGGGCATTCTAGGTTGATGTATGAACCTTGTGTATTCACTACTTCGTATGAACCCCAAATGCAATAAAGAGATGGACAGCGGTTGGGTTCGGGCAGTCTAGGTTGATGTTTGAGTCTCGAGTATTTGGTAGTTTGTATTTATCCTGGATTGCAATAGTGAGTTTATCAGTGGTTGGGGTTGGGTAGTCTAGGTTGATGTATGAAATTTGCGTATTCAGTACTTTGTATATACCCTGATTGCGAAAGGGGGGTCGACAGCGTTCAGGGTTGGGCGGTCCCGGTTGATGTATAAACCTTGCGTATTCAGTACTTGGTACAATATACACTGAATGCAATACAAAATGTGGACAGTGGTTAGGGTTGGGAAGTCCAGGTTTATGTATGAACCTGGCGTTCTCTGTACTTTAGTTCATACTCTGGATGCAATAGAGGGGTGGACAGCGTTAAGGGTTGGGCAGTCTGGGTTGATGTATGAGCCTCGAGTATTTGGTAGTTCGTATATAACCAAGATGCAATAGAGCGATGAACAGTGGTTGGGTTTGGGCAGTTCGAGTTGATATATCAACCTTGCGTATTCCGTACTTTCTATATGCCCTGAATGCAAAATAGAGGTAGACAGTGGTTAGGGTTGAGCAGTCTTGGTTGATGTGTGGGACTTGCGTATTCAGTACTTTGTATATAACCAAAATGAAATAGAAAGGGTAGACAGCGTTCGGGGTTGGGCAGTCTGCGTTGATGTATGAAACATTTGCGTGTTCAGTTCTCTGTATATACCCTAAATGCGATGAAAAGGGGAACAGCGGTTAGGGTTTGGCATTCTGGGTTGATGTATAAGCCTCGAGTATTTAGTAGTTTGTATATAACCAAGATGCAAAAGAGAGTTGGACAGTGGTTAGGGTTGTGTAGTGTTGGTTTGTATGCAAACCTTGTGATAATTCACAATTTGAATATACCCTGAATGCAGTAGAGCGGTGGACAGTGGCGAGAGTTAGGCAGTCTGGGTTGATGAAAAAACCTCGCGTATTCAGCACTTCGGATATACCCTGAATGCAATAGAGAGGTGGACAGCGATTAGGGTTGGGCAGTCCGGGTTGATGTATGAGCTTCGAGTAACTAGTACTTTGTATATACCTCGAATGCAATAGGGAGCTGGACAGTGGTTAGGGTTGGGCAGTCTGGGTATATGTATAAACCTTGCATATTCTCTACTCTGTATATACCCTAAATTCAATAGAGAGGTGGACAGTGGTTGGGGTCGGGCAGTCTGGGTTGATGTATAAATCTGCACATTCTCAACTCTGTACGAATCCTGAATGCCATGGAGAGGTGGACAATTGTCGGGGTTGGGCAGTCTGGGTTGACGTATGATCCTTGCATATGTGTTAACCTGGCGTATTCAGTACTCTGTCTATATCCCGAATACAATAGAGAGGTGGACGGTGGTTAGGGTGAGGCTGTCAGGGTGGTGTGGGAACTTTGCGTATTCAGTACCTTGGATATAACCTGAATGCAGAAGAGAGGTGGACAGTGGTTGGGGTTGGACAGTCTGGGTTGATGTATGGGTCTGCATATTCTGTACGGTGTATATACCCCGAATGCAATACAGCGGTGAACTTTGGTTAGGGTTGGGCAGTCCAGGTTGTTGTATGAACCTCGCGTTTTCAGTTCTTTGTATATCTCCTGAATTCAATAGAGAGGTGGACAGTGGTCAGTGTTAGACAGTCAAGGTGGTGTGTTAACCTTGCGTATTCAGTACTTTGTATATATCCCGAATACACTAGGAAGGTGGATGGTGGTTAGGGTTGGGCAGTCAGGGTGGTGTGGAAGCCCTGCGTATTCAGTACTTTGTATGAACCCTAAATGCAATAGAACGATACCATGCACGATTGGTAACTCTCGTTACAAAACCAAGCTTTTCCTCATTTTCCGGAATAACTATGGGGAGAATCTCCAATACACAATGCAAGTTTTTCCGGAAAATTAGGAAAAGCTTGGTGAAAATCTGTCGTTTGTTTTCCATTTTTTTTCTCCTGAGATCATTCGTTTTCATCAGACCGACAACAGAGTCGACATTTCAGAATGAAAATACAGCAAAAATCGTGCGGAAAATGGAAAATGAGTTTTCACCAAAAAGTTGCAACTCGGTCAATTCGAAAGATGGCGGGATAATACCAACATAATCTCGTGGGTGCTGGAAAGTCATTTGACAATTCTATCAGCAATTTTCCTATTCCCTCTTTTTCCACCGAGTAGTGGTTGGAAAAGCGTACTGAAAGAGAATTGGCTAAAAGTCGTGAAATGAGATCGAATGGATCGTGCGTGGTATCGTTGGGAGCGTATAGAAAATACAATCACAAAAATAATGTTCTCATTTCAACAGCACAAATAGTTCTGATGGGAACGAGAAAACTAGAATGATTTAATGAGAAAATGGAAAGTGTGAAAAACGAGAGTTACCAATCGTGCATGGTATCGTTATATTGCATTTGGGGTTTATACAAAGTACTGAATACGCAGGGCTTCCACACCACCCTGACTGCCCAACCCTAACCACCATCCACCTTTCTAGTGTATTCGGGATATATACAAAGTACTGAATACGCAAGGTTAACACACCACCCTGACAGCCTCACCCTAACCACTGTCCACCTCTCTATTGTATTCGGGATATAGACAGAGTACTGAATACGCCAGGTTAACACATATGCAAGGATCATACGTCAACCCAGACTGCCCAACCCCGACAATTGTCCACCTCTCCATTGCATTCAGGTTTCGTATAGAGAGATCAGAATGTGCAGCCTTTCATCAACCCAGATTGCCCGACCCCAACCACTGTCCACCTCTCTATTGAATTTGGGGTATATACAGAGTAGAGAATATGCAAGGATTATACGTATACCAGGACTGCCCGACCCCAACCACTGTCCACCTCTCTATTGAATTTGGGGTATATACAGAGTACAGAATATGCAAGGTTTTTACAACAGCCCAGACTGCCCAACCTCAACCACTGTCCACCTATCTATTGCATTCATAGTATATACAAAGTACAGAATACGCAAGTTTTTTACAACGACCTGGACTGCCCAACCCTTCGCCGCTGCCCACCGCTCTATCGCATTGAGGGTATATACAAAGTACAGAATATGCAAGGCATATACATTGACCCGGACTGCCCGACCCTAACCACTGTCCACCTCCCTATTACATTCGAGGTTTATACAAAGTACTGAATGTGCAATGTTCATACAACTTCGCAGACTGCCCAACCCTAACCACTGTCCATCTCTCTATTGCACGCAGGGTATATACGATGTACAGGATATGCAAGGTTTCTACATAATCTCAGACTGCCCAAATTCATCCACTCTCCACCTCACCAATGCATTCAGAATATATACGAATCACGGGATATGCAAGGTCCATACAACAACCCAGACCGCACAGCCCTTACCACTGTCCACCTCTTCAATGCAGTTAGGGTATATACAAAGTACAGAATATGCAGGGTACATACATAAACCCAGACTGCCCAACCCTAACCACTGTCCACCTCCCTATTACATCCGAGGTTTATACAAAGTACTGAATGTGCAATGTTCATACAACTTCGCAGACTGCCCAACCCTAACCACTGTCCATCTCTCTATTGCACGCAGGGTATATACGATGTATAGGATATGCAAGGTTTCTACATCATCTCAGACTGCCCGAATTCATCCACTCTCCACCTCACCAATGCATTCAGAATATATACAAAGTACAGGATATGCAAGGTTTTAAGGTTTTATTGCATTTGAGGTATATTCGAAGTACTAGTTACTCGTGGCTCATACATCAACCCGGACTGCCCAACCCTAATCGCTGTCCACCCCTCTATTGCATTCAGGGTATATCCGAAGTGCTGAATACGCGAGGTTTTTTCATCAACCCCGACTGCCTAACCCTCGCCACTGTCCACCGCTCTATTGCATTCAGGGTATATTCAAATTGTGAATTATCACAAGGTTTGCATACAAACCAACACCACACAACCCTAACCACTGTCCAACTCTCTTTTGCATCTTGGTTATATACAAACTACTAAATACTCGAGGCATATACATCAACCCAGAATGCCCAACCCTAACCGCTGTTCCCCTTTTCATCGCATTCAGGGTATATACAGAGAACTGCACGCGCGAATGTTCCATACATCAACCCAGACTGCCCAACCCCAACCGCTGTCTACCCTTCCTATTTCATTTTGGTTATATACATAGTACTGAATACGCGAGTCTTACACCTCAACCAAGACTGCTCAACCCTAACCACTGTCTACCTCCATTTTGCATTCAGGGCATAAAAAAAGTACTGAATACGCAAGGTTGATATATCAACTCGAACTGCCCAAACCCAACCACTGTTCATCGCTCTATTGCATCTTGGTTATATACGAACTACCAAATACTCGAGGCTCATACAACAACCCAGACTGCCCAACCCTTTTCGCTGTCCACCCCTCTATTGCATTCAGGGTATAAACTAAAGTACAGAGAACGTCAGGTTCATACATAAACCTGGACTTCCCAACCCTAACCACTGTCCACATTTCTATTGCATTCAGTGTATATTGTACTGAGTACTGAATACGCGAGGTTTATAAATCAACCGGGACCGCCCAACCCTGAACGCTGTCGACCCCCCTTTCGCAATCAGGGTATATACAAAGTACTGAATACGCAAATTCCATACGTCAACCTAGACTACCCAACCCCAACCACTGATAAACTCACTATTGCAATCCAGGATATATACAAACTACCAAATACTCGAGACTTAAACATCAACCTAGACTGCCCGAACCCAACCGCTGTCCATCTCTTTATCGCATTTGGGGTTCAAACGAAGTACTGAATACACAAGGTTCATACATCAACCTGGACTGCCCAACCCTAATCACTATCAACCTCTCTATCGCATATAGGGCATACACAGAGTACTGAACACGCTAGACTTCATTAATCAACCTAGACTGCCCGACCCCAACCACTGATAACCTCACTATTGCAATCCAGGATATATACAAACTACTGAATACTCGAGGTTTATACATCAACCTAGCCTACCCGAACCCAACCGCTGTCCATCTCTTTATTGCATTTGAGGTTCATACGAAGTACTGAATACAGGAGGTTCATACATCAACCTGGACTGCCCAACCCTAATCACTATCAACCTCTCTATCGCATATAGGGCATACACAGAGTACTGAACACGCTAGACTTCATTAATCAACCTAGACTGCCCGACCCCAACCACTGATAACCTCACTATTGCAATCCAGGATATATACAAACTACTGAATACTCGAGGTTTATACATCAACCTAGACTACCCGAATCCAACCGCTGTCCATCTCTATATTGCATTTGAGGTTCATACGAAGTACTGAATACACGAGGTTCATACATCAACCTAGACTGCCCAACCCTGACCACTATCAACCTCTCTATTTCATATGGGGCATATACAAAGTACTGAACACGCTAGACTTAATACATCAACCTAGACTGCCCAACCCCAACCACTGATAACCTCACTATTGCAATCCAGGATTAATACAAATTACCGAATACTCGAGGTTTATACATCAACCTAGACTGCCCAACCCCAACCACTGTCCATCAATCTATCGCATGAAGGGTTCATACGAAGCACTGAATATGCAAGGTTTATACATCAACCTAGACTGCCCAACCCTATCCACTGTCCACCTCCCGATTGCATTTTGGTTATATACACACTAATGCATACTCGAGGCCCATACATCGACCTAGACTGCTAAACCCTAACCACTGTCCACATATCTATTGCTTTCTGGGTATATACAATGTACTGAATACGCAAGGTCCATACATCAACCCAGACTGCCCAATTCTCACCACTTTACACCCACCTATTGCATTTCGTGTATATACAATGTACTGAATACGGAAGGTTCTTACATCAACCTAGACTACACAACCCTAACCACTGTTCACCTCTCCATTGCATTTCGGGTATAGAAAAACTAAGAAATACGCGAGGTTCAAACATCAACCCAGACTGCCCAACCCTAAACGCTTTTCACCCCACTATTGCATCCAGGGTATTCATCAGCACCAACATACGTGAGGCTTATACACCAACATGGACGGCCCAACCCTATCCGCGGTCTACCTCTGTATGTCATTTAGGGTATATACGAACTGAAAAAATCACAATTTTTGCATACGAACCCAACCTACACAACCCCATGTACCGTCCACCTCTCTATAGCATTCAGAGTATATACAAATCAAGGAAAATGCGAAGTTTGCACACCAATCCAGAATGCTCAACATTTACCGCTATCCACCCTCCTATTGCAATCGGGGTGTATTTATACAAACACTGAAACTCGCGAGGTTCATACATCAACTCGGACTGCCCAACCCCAACCGCTGTCCACCCTCCGATTGCATTCACAAGCCGAACGGCAATATACCCGTTCCGTGGGTCGACTTTGCGCTGGCCGTGCCGGCTGGCCAATCGCGTCAGCGAACTCTACAACCCAGTATGGAACGGTGTGGATTGTCGCGCCGCACTCGAATATACGTAATTTTTCTCCGCTTCCAACGATACCACTCCCACGACGATCCCATAGATGGGTCGCACACGATCGTCAAAAACGTCTTTTGTCCAGTCCCAAAATCGCTATCCTATCAATGAACACAAACCACACCATAAACTAAACACACACCGTTTCTTCTTCAAATATCTCTCAATCAAATGAAAGAAACATCAATGTTGTGATTCGAAAAAAAATCATCACTTTTTAATTTATATATATACTACGAACTCTCAACACAATCTTTGACTGATCAAGTGCCGAAAACTTGTTTTTCAATATTCAAATCGTACGTAACATAAAAACTATTTCCATTCTTTTCTGCCTTTCATTCATCTTTTTCATTTTTTCCATCGTTTTTTTCTTCTTCTTTCACAACTTCATTTTGTTTCCATTCATTCTTGTTATTGTATTAGATTATTATTAACTAAAGTTTTCTTCTCCTTTTTTTTCTCTCTTTTCAATTCCGCTTTTTTTCTCTTTCTCTCTCTCTTTTTTTTCTCATTCTTTTCAATATTATATGCTAAAATCAGTACTCTAGATTTAAAATATTAATATTGATATTGATTAATATTAAAATTGATGAAATTGGATACGAAACAAAAATTTCCGAATCCAATACACACAAATAACATTCACAGAAAACCGCATGACGAATCGAAATCGCCGGTAGTGCATTCTACCCTTACCCTGGCAAAATTCAATTTCCAATCCTCTCTAATGTCAAATGAATTGAAGCGCATATTACAAGCTAATAAACTGTAGGAAACAGACTCAATACTAATCAGGACCATACAATTTCAGGAGAAACCTTTCATAACCCATCTCGGTCGGCACTGGTGACACAATGCGCAGCCCCGCTGCACCCAGAGATGACTGTGAAATCATTCGTTCTCGTCCGATCACCGCAGTTAAGCAACAATGGGCGTGGTCAGTACTTGGATGGGTGACCGCTTGGGAACACCGCGTGCAGGTTGGCATTATGCGTTATTTTTCTTTTTTTCAGGTCCATTCCACAGTCTTTCCGCATCAATCGGTACGACGACAAGCGAGAATAATGATTCTCAATTTGAGT
The DNA here is from genome assembly GCA_964007535.1 of Brachyptera risi. Classification (NCBI taxonomy): domain Eukaryota; kingdom Metazoa; phylum Arthropoda; class Insecta; order Plecoptera; family Taeniopterygidae; genus Brachyptera; species Brachyptera risi. Next base: position 49,830 of record CAXFZR010000075.1, read on the forward strand.
TGATTCTCGTGTATTCACTATTCTTTTATCTCGAAAGATGGAGAGAACAAAAATGCCCCCACAAAAAAAGACGACATTCACGAGGGAATGGAAATGAATGAGAGCCTCAACAATGATTCCGGAGATGATTCCATGAGTACAACGTAGATCGTTTCGGCATCGACCATTCTGCTCTCTCGGGAAAACACGTCTTATGAGGTCCTCATAACGACCGTTTTAGGTCCTCCATCAGGCCAGCAACTCGGCTCGTTTTACTTGGAGCCGATGGACCGCATGCGTGACCAGACTGATCAAAAGTGCCATAGGCCTTGTCAACGGCCACACCGTGTTGAGAGGCCGCCTCTATTGCCACCAACACTCACGCACACTGGCCAGGCCTGATTGAGGCCAAGTCCTCAATCATGGCGAGTCCGACCAAAGTCGTACCACGCCACGCGAACGAGTCGTCACTGAAGCGGGCCACCAACACAACCATCCTCGGGCTCTTGCCTGGCCAGGACTGCCCAGCAACTCGGCTCGTTTTACTTGAAGCCGGTGGACAGTGCATGCGGCACCAGTATCACCAAAGCTGCATGGGTCTTTGTCAACGGCCATACCATGTTGAAATCACCGGTTCTCTTCATACGTCATCAAGATGGCTGACTGCCAAGTCGCCAGTGTGGATCGCTCCAGTTATTAAGTATAATCGAGTGATTTATTCTGAGATTTCGTGATATCCGAGTATCAAATCGTGTTAAGTGTGTGTTTCTCCTACTTTTGTGAAAGTTTTGTGGAAATCGTAAGTAAAGTGAAAGCTCTACGAGCGTTTTTTCAAACTTCCAAGCCAGACTAGAAACAATAGGCTAAACGACAACTGTGACGTCGACATAACATCACCTGTGTGTAACGTCAGAGTATAGGTCGAATCGTTTCAACATTCGTATGTACCTCGGTGCATAGCCACCAGCCACTACCGAAATATTTTTGTTAGTTGAATTCTCTTGAGAATAAATACTTACTCCAATATAAAGTTATAAAACCAACCCGAATATAGCGCCAAGCCTCCGAACAGCGGCCAGGCCCCGAAGCTCAGCAGCAGCCCAGCTGTCTGCCGAACCAAGGGACCCACGTTCGCCCCATCCGGGAGACTTCACCAGAATCGTTATTGACAATGATTTCATGCAATGATCCAGGCTACAAGGCAGTGCTCGAGAAGAAAGCAGAGAAGATGAGAAAACTACTTGCTCAGGACAAAGTTAGGACTGAAGAAGCTACAAACTCACATACACTATTGACGACCACAGCTAACAAGATGGACGGACAATCTTCGTCTACTGAAGTTTCCAAGCCCGCTAGCAGCGACGAACGTTCCAACATGGAAACAAATGATGTTAGTGTCAGTTGGTACACTACTATAGATGAAGCCACCAAGAATCAAAAGATTCGAGACCAGAACCCTGTCATCACCCAAAAAGATAAAAACATGAAGAGAAAACGATCTCCTAATGCAACCACAGGGACCATTCCTCTCCAAAATAGATTCGATATCCTGTCGGATCTTTCAGACGATGAGAGTGACGCTGAGAGCAGCGAAACAACAGAATCTGCAGAGCAACGCTCAAAACATCGTGATTCACAAGCAAATCGCAATATGGATATCTCGAACAAGACAACCGAGGTACAGAAAAGAGTCATCGTCCCTCCAATTATACTGCGGGGCATAACAAACACCAATGGACTGCGCCGCTCAGTAAGCGCCGTTGTTCAAAATGGTTTCACAATCTCGCCCAGGCGCGACTCCATAAAACTGAAAATCGATGACATCATCGATTATAGACTGGTGAAGAAACATCTAACCGATGCAAGAATTGAACACCACACATTCTCGACGGGTGAAGACCCAAAGATGAGGAAATTTGTTATCCGAGGACTGCCCATTGATCAGCAGATAGAGGAGGCAGTCGAAGATATAAGAACCATGGGATACAAATTGCAATCCCTGACACAAATGCTGACACGGACTGCGGAGAGAAAACCGATGCCACTGTTCATCGCCACTTTCGAACACGAGCCATCGATGAGACCAGCAGCGGACATTACCTACCTGTGCCACTGCAGGGTCAGACTCGAAACATTCAGGCCACCACGAGGTGTATTGCAGTGTTTCAACTGCAACCGCTATGGACACCATGCTCTCTTTTGCAACAATGTCACACGCTGCTTCAAGTGTGCGGGACTCCATGCCTCCAAAGCCTGCACCAAGAGCCCTGAAGTGCCTGGGAGGTGCTGCCTCTGCAATGGTGACCATGTCGCCAGCTCAAGACTCTGTATTTACTACAAGAAAGCACACGAAACTATGACAACCAGCCAGAACAGGACAACAGGTCAATCAAATCGCAACCCTCGACGCATGTACGAACCAGCTCCCCCACCAACGACTAACCCATGGAGGGGACAACACCCCGAACCAGCGGCGCAGGCACGAACGGAGGAAGATTTTGAACGGCACCAAGGAGACTTCCCCCCTCTTAGACCCATCAATGGTAATGCAAACCAGCAACAAGCAGCTTCTAACCAATCAACGGGACGCATTGTGTCCAATCCGTATCGACCACCATCTCAGAGAGACGCTGAGCAACAAGGGAAAACACAAGAGGGAGGGCAGAAAAAGACATGGAGAATGATAGCGGATATCGCCCAGGGCATCATGGAACTCGACACTTCACCAATTGTGAAAGCCATGGCGGCGCTCATCGTCCAATTAATGCAGGAAGAAACCCAGAAAATTTCCAATGGCTCCCCTTAGACAGCTGAATATCGCTTCATGGAATGCCAATGGCGGCATGAGAGCAAAGGTCGTGGAGGTCACACAATTCCTTAAAAACCATAACATAGACATCCTCATGGTACAAGAAACAAACTTCATAGGGAGTGATAAGTTTGGCATTGCAGGTTACAAGACCTATCGCACGGACAGACAAATCCCTGGAACGAGACAGGGCGGAACCGCCATCCTCACTAGAGTCTCCATCGTCCATCACCAGATTGTGCCACCCACCACTCGTCACATTGAAACCACAGGAGTTCAGATCAATAGTTATTCCGGTCAGCTAATAATCATATCCGCCTACGCCCAGCCGAACAAGAAATTCCTGGAAAGGGACCTGGACAATCTATTCAACACATCCACACCCACGATAGTTGCTGGTGACTTGAATGCGAAGCATGCAGCCTGGAACTCCATCAATCCAAACCAGAGGGGAATAGACCTGTACAACCATTCCCTACAACATACATATGCCATCATAGCGCCTCACGAACCTACTCACTACCCCGGCTGCCTATCCCATCAACCTGACGTCCTCGATATCGCAATAATTCACGAATTAGCCTCTCCCATTTCCATCCATACATTACCCCAATTGACTTCAGATCACAACCCCATCATCATCTCAATCATGGGAAGCACTGCAACCAGTCATCCATCAAGCCCCCGGTACAATTTCAAGAAGGCCAACTGGACCTGTTTCCGGACCACGCTGGACGAGCTGCTGAGGACGGAGCTCAACAACCAACCTCCAATGATCGAGACACCTGAAGACATTGACGACCTCACAGCAAAGCTCACTTCCAGCATAGATAAGGCAATGGCGAAAGCAATACCTCAACAGAGCCCACGACCGAACACCACCTTTGATCTACCACCGGGCTTGATTCAGTCAATAAAAATCAAGAATCAGGCAAGGAGAGCGTACCAGAGGCTTCGGACTGCAGCATCAGCCAAGCACTACAACCAGCTCAACAAAAAGCTGAAGGAGCTAATACTGAATCACAGGAAAACGAAGTGGGATGAAAAGATTGAGACACTCAACATCAAAGACAACTCGATCTGGAGAATGGCGAGGAGCCTTCAAAGACGACCGCAACCTGATCCACCGATCGGACGTGCATGCCACCCCCAGGACAAAGTCGATCTACTGGCTGAGACGCTCTCGGAGTCGTTCGTTCCTAACCCCAGGAACGAACACACGAGAAGTCTCACAGAAGAACTGCGCCTACTGGAAGCTACGGCTTTGGAAGATCAGATAGAGCCCGTCACCATCACGGAACTCATCTCACTGGCGGATAAGCTGGTACGAAAGAAGGCACCAGGAGAAGACAAGATCACAAATGAGACCATTCTCGAACTCTCTACATATGCAATAGACACATTCATCCAACTGTCGAATGCAATACTGAGGGTGGGCCATTTCCCGATGTCATGGCGAACTGCAAACGTCATCACCTTCCTGAAGCCTGGCAAACCTCCGAGCGACCCTTCAAGTTATCGACCCATCAGTCTGCTGTCAGGGCTATCAAAGCTGATGGAGAAGATCATCCTGAAGAGGATCAACCAACATCTCGATAAAAATAACATCATTCAGGACTCGCAGTTCGGCTTCAGACAAGGACACTCAACCACCCAGCAACTCCTTCGTGTCACAAACCTTATCACGTCGAACTATAACAAGGGGATAGTCACACCCGGCATCTTCTTGGATATATCGAAAGCTTTCGACAGGGTGTGGCACGATGGATTACTCCTGAAGATGCATCGCTTAAAATTCCCCTTCCATATAACTTCAATCATCAAATCTTACCTCTCTGACAGATCATTCTACATTTCTCGTAACAATCACAAATCCCAGAAATTCCCCATACTCGCCGGTGTACCGCAAGGCTCCGTGCTTGGACCTGTCCTATTCAACATCTACACACATGACATTCCAAAGCCCCCCTCCTACATCACCCACGCCTTTTACGCCGATGATGCCGCGATACTAGCCACCTCTCCATATACCAGGCAGGCGATCCTCCGTCTCCAAACTGCAATCAACATCATAGCGGACTGGTACAACAGATGGAGAATCCAACTCAACATCGCCAAAACGCAAGCTATCATCTTCGGCTTCGGAGGACGACAGAGAAGGACGACCCACCTGACCATGAACAACACAGATATTCCATGGAGCACCTCAATCAAATACCTGGGAGTCAACATGGACCGCTGCCTCAGTTGGAACAAACACATCGAAGACGTCAGAGTCAAGGCCGCAAGAAAATACTACTCTCTCTACCCTCTCCTAAAGTCAAAACAACTATCGGCTGCAGCAAAATTACACCTCAGCAGAAGCATAATCCTTCCCTCACTCCTATATGCATCCCCGATCTGGTCCAGCTGCTCTTCTGTCCACATTAATTCCCTTCAAGTATTCCAGAATAAAATCCTCCGGACTATCACTCGCCTTCCCCGTTGGACTCGGATCACGGATCTACATGATGAGACGAACCAGCCATTCATTATCGACATCTGCAGACATCAATCCAGGAATTTCTTCTCTACTCTCTCTCAATCAAAATTCACCCATCTGGAACAACTGGCCACCAATCCAGTCAAAACCTCCGACACAAGAAAGAGGCCAATAGCCTCAACAGGACTGGACGAACATCAACCGCCCACAAAAAGACCAAGAAGACATGATCCTCCATGAGAAAATCAATTGAGCCTCACCCACGACTTCCTTGAATTAGACAAAGTCAATACCACGAACCTCTGTGCATCGACCCAAAGATGCGGTTAAAAAATGTCCTCGGACGCGTGGGTTAGCTTCATGTTAAAAGCGAAAAGATACTGGTTCTAAATTAGGTATTAGGAATAAAACTGCATCACAGTACAACGACACACACAATCAGGAAATCAAAAAAAACCATAATCCTTTTATGATCGCAAAGATCGGCATGGGAAAAATAAAAAATCGGGTCTACACGACTCAAACAGAAGACAAGGATCACCGGTTCTCGTCCGATCATCGCAGTTAAGCAACATCGGGCGTGGTCAGTACTTGGATGGGTGACCGCTTGGGAACACCACGTGCCGTTGGCATTTTGTTTTAATTTCTCTCCATTTCACAGTACCATCCGATCGGACGACAAGCGGAAATTACTACACTCTGTATTTTATTAACTACATTGGTCATTTCGAAAAACGGATGGAAAAAGCGGACAACAAACAGTCGGGAGAAAATGGAAATGGGAGCGAACGATTTGGATGATGATTCGATGAGAAAAACACGATGCGTTTCGACATTGACTATTCTACTCTCTCGGGACTCATGTAGTAGTCCTTATAAGGACCGTTTTTTGTCAGCCATCAGGCTAGCAACTCGCGTCGATCTACTTGGAGCTGGTGTACTTGGTGACGGCTTTGGTGCCCTCGCTGACGGCGTGCTTGGCGAGCTCGCCAGGCAACAGCAGGCGGACGGCGGTCTGGATCTCGCGACTGGTGATCGTCGAACGCTTGTTGTAGTGAGCGAGGCGAGAGGCCTCGGCGGCGATGCGCTCGAAGATGTCGTTGACGAAGCTGTTCATGATGCTCATCGCCTTGGACGAGATGCCTGTGTCGGGGTGGACCTGCTTCAACACTTTGTAGATGTAGATGGCGTAGCTCTCTTTCCTCTTGCGCTTCTTCTTCTTGTCTCCCTTGCTGATGTTTTTCTGGGCCTTGCCCGCCTTCTTGGCCGCTTTACCGCTGGTTTTCGGTGGCATGTTGACGCGTCGAGATGCGAACAATAATGTCGGTCAGGGGATCTAGTTCTGTTTGTCCATCAGAATATTTCTGATGGACATATGTACAATATTCCAGTACCGGTCTCGCGACCATAAAAGGAATTACAGGGGATGTGATTTACATGGGGTGGGGCGAGAGGGGCAACAATATTTTGTGCGTGTGTGTCATAATATGAACACTAGGATAAATATAATTAAAATGATGGGATATGTACATGAATGATTCAGGGGTTGTTTATTTGAGGTGGGATGTTTGAATGAGTAGTGTAGCGGTGGAGCTATGTTGTTTTTCTCGAACAGTTGTTGCGTGCGTTGAGGGGATCGAGGGGAAGTTGTTGCTTGTGACTCGGCTACTCGAGCTGTGTAAGATCAGCTGGTGCTTTTCGTCACCCTTGGTGAGGGGGGAGGGAGGGTTGTTGTGATGGAGACTGGGTTTGTGGGTGGCCTCTCGGCCGTTGAACCGTCTGTTTGACTGTGCACGGGCGTTTGGCTCACTAATGTTGAAGACAAAGTTAGGAAAATGAATTTTGAAAGACCGTAGAATTCATGAAATGTACTTTTGTGTAGGTTCGTGGTTGTTGTCACATGTTATGAAGGTTATGAGACAATAACCACACTATTTCAATGTGAGAAGTATCGAAGAATGGTTGTTTGATGACATCAGTGTCATGAAAAAATCATTTTATTCGATAATAATGAATGTTTATGCCTAATACTATGAGACTTAAAAACTAATCAATTGATTATCATAATGATAGATCAAACTCCTTCAGAGATGTGTGAACATCATTATCATTATTTTTTCTATTATCACTATCACTATCATTTATGTTTATGTTTTATGTAAATGAATGATGATAATAATAAATAACCTATATATTCATTATTATTATTATTGATATTCTCATTATTATTATTATTATGATTATTGAATTATTATTATTTCTATTATTATTATAATTATCATTATTATTATTATTATTATTATTATTATTATTATTATTATTATTATTATTTATTTTTTTCTTCCCTTTCTTCTCTAGTTCTCTTATTAGGATAGTCTATGGATAAAGAATGCTAGTTGACTGTGATAGTTATGTTGTTTTTTACAAGTGGAATATTTACAATGTTTTTAGCTCGGGATTTATCCCGCCTTAGCGAGCTGGGCGACGTCAGCTGGCGGCTTATCCCGTGATTGTATGCCGTAACAAAGAGCAAAAGGGGCCAAGTGGAGTGAGAAAGAGAAAGTGTGCAAGAATTGATGTCTGTTTAAAAGCATCTGGCCTGCCCTGTTATTCATATAATGTTGTTTTCTTCAACAGGGTCGGAGTGATGTATCGACCAATATGACAAGGAGTGTTGTGTGAGAAAGACAGAGAGAGAGATATGTTGTTGTATCTTGAGGTTTCTAGGGCGATGAACTTTATTCTATTTTATTTTCATTTTCTGACCTGCGATAGTCCCTCGAACTTGCACTCGCTTATGCTGATAAGAATTGCACATTCCCCCCGCACCAATGAGTGACCCGGATCGACTGTGCGCCAGTCGCCCATGCAGAGTACGTGAATAGCGGCCGTACCAATCGGGTGTGATGAACATGAGTGAAAATGTGTCCGTTGGTGCGCGCGTTATGACAAACAGTTGGCACTAGGCAAACATTCGTGAAAGCATGCCCCATACACTCACTGACTGGCTGCTCGTGTAGCAGCTTTTTAGCAAGTCACTCGCATACTCATCGCAACATGTCCGGACGCGGCAAAGGAGGCAAGGTGAAGGGAAAATCCAAATCTCGCTCGTCTCGTGCCGGACTTCAGTTCCCCGTCGGACGTATTCACCGTCTGCTTCGCAAGGGCAACTACGCCGAACGCGTCGGTGCCGGCGCGCCCGTCTACCTGGCTGCCGTCATGGAGTACCTGGCCGCCGAGGTGCTCGAGCTGGCCGGTAACGCCGCTCGCGACAACAAGAAAACCCGCATCATTCCCCGTCACTTGCAGCTCGCCATCCGCAACGACGAGGAGCTGAACAAGCTGCTCTCCGGCGTGACGATCGCCCAGGGAGGTGTCTTGCCCAACATCCAAGCCGTCCTTCTGCCCAAGAAGACCGAGAAGAAGGCATAAGCTGCTGCGTTCTCGAACCCACAAAACCGGCCCTTATCAGGGCCAACCACCTCAATCCAAAAGAGTGACATGCGACATGAGAAAGGCATAATACCCACACATCTCGGTGAGGGGCTCCCCAGTTGTATATATATTTTTCCCAGGCAGCCGATATTTCGTACGCACAGGGGCTCGTGCATGGATTTACTTATGGAATGAGTTATATCGGACTTGTAGATTGCTCTCATACACGTATCGTCTTTGCAACGGAACTGGTGCAACGAGGCGCGACTGCTCCATGGTCGACCATAAATCGTGCGGGCCCCGCGATGCGACTTGGTACGCAACCTCGCCTTCTGCCGTGATGCCCTCGACGCGCATCGTTTTAGCCTCACTTGGCCGGGCTCGAGGGCGACAATGTGGCCGTACCAGTGTTGACACGAACACTGACCAAACGAGAGAAACATTGCGTGACACAGCAAAACAAACATGGCTCTTTTCAGATTCTCGTGTTGGTCCTGAAAAGGACCGTTTTTTCATCTGCCGCGCAAAAAATAGGGTATGACGCGACTTAACCGCCGAAACCGTACAGGGTGCGTCCCTGACGTTTCAGCGCGTAGACCACGTCCATGGCGGTGACGGTCTTCCTCTTGGCGTGCTCGGTGTACGTGACGGCATCGCGGATGACGTTCTCGAGGAAAACCTTCAGCACGCCGCGGGTCTCCTCGTAGATGAGGCCCGAGATACGCTTGACACCGCCACGGCGGGCCAAACGACGGATGGCGGGCTTGGTGATGCCCTGGATGTTGTCACGCAACACTTTCCTGTGACGCTTGGCGCCTCCCTTTCCCAATCCCTTGCCTCCTTAGCCGCGACCGGTCATCTTGAATCAGCGAATGTAACGACGTGGACTCGTCGAATAACGAACTCGAAATGTATGCGCCAGCGGGATCGGAGCTATATATATGGAGAAACGGATCGACCAATCAGAACGACTGTCACACTCCTTGGTCAGAAACTATCGTACTTCCACCATGGTATTTCGTATCGACCAGTCGATCGATGACGGAGATGGCGATGTCAGAGATCGATGGCATCATTGCAGATTCATCGCCATCGCACTCGCGGACGATGCCGACAAGCCGAACGGCAATATAGCCGTTTCGTGGGGTCGACGTTGCGCTGGCCGTGCCGGCTGGCCAATCGCGTCAGCGAACTCTACAACCCAGTATAAAACGGTGTGGATGGTCGCGCCGCACGGGTATTACGCATCATCCAAGCATCAGCCATGGCACGTACCAAGCAAACCGCAAGGAAGTCGACGGGAGGCAAGGCCCCGCGCAAGCAGCTAGCCACCAAGGCGGCTCGCAAGAGTGCCCCGGCCACCGGCGGCGTCAAGAAGCCACATCGTTATCGTCCGGGCACCGTGGCCCTGCGCGAGATCCGTCGCTACCAGAAGAGCACCGAGTTGCTCATCAGGAAGCTGCCCTTCCAACGACTCGTGCGCGAAATCGCCCAGGACTTCAAGACCAACCTGCGTTTCCAGAGCTCGGCCGTCATGGCCCTGCAGGAGGCCAGCGAAGCCTACCTGGTCGGTCTCTTCGAAGACACCAACTTGTGCGCTATCCACGCCAAGCGAGTGACGATCATGCCCAAGGACATCCAACTTGCCCGCCGCATCCGAGGCGAGCGAGCGTAAGTTCATCGCGTCGTTACGGACTCTCGGCATGATTGCAAAAAAAGGCCTTTTTAAAGGCCAAAACATGCTTCTCGGAAGAGGAAAGTTACATGGAACATGATGACGCCACAGTATGTGCCCGGTATAGATCTCACCCGGTCATGTTGTTTTGACCTATTGATGTTTGGTCGGGATTGGACAGTGGCTTTGGGCGCGCCTCCAATCGAATTCAATCCTACTTGAAAAAACAAATTGAGAAGTCGAATTTAACGATCTTCGCAAGTCCGTGCATGGGACCCACGCTCGACGTCGGTCAAGTCCCACTCGGGAGTGCCGACGGCGTGGAGGAATGCCCCAAAACGATGCGGTCATGTATCGTTCATGGGGCACTACTCTCATTGAAACGGGGGCGACCTCATCATCGTGCGTCACATGGATGTTTTGGCTCTTTTGGATATGTTTTGGAGGCCTTGAAAAAGGCCGTTTGATTCGGAGACGACGACACGTCCCGCAAGCCGTGCGCGGCGATGGCAGGGCGCTCACTTGCGGCTGCGGCTCGTCGAAGTCGCCTTCTTGGCGGGCGACGGCTTCGCCTTGGCGGCGACCGCCTTCTTCGGCTTGGGCGCCTTGGGCTTCTTGGTCGGCACCTTGGTCACCTTCTTCACCTTGCTCGTGGCCGCGGGGGCAGCCTTCTTTGGCTTGGCTGCTGCCTTCTTCGGCTTCGGGGCAGCGGCTGCCTTCTTGGCGGCCACGGCCTTCTTTTTGGCGGGCGAAGCTGCGGCCGCCTTCTTGGACGCTGCCTTGACGGACTTTGGCTTCTTGGCGGCAGCCGGCTTGGCGGCCTTCTTCGCCTTGGCGGCAGCGGACGGGGCGCCGGCACCAGCGGCGGCGGGCTTGGCGCTCGACAACTTGAACGAGCCGGACGCGCCCTTGCCCTTGGTCTGCACGAGCTCGCCAGAGGTGACGGCCGACTTGAGGTACTTCTTGATGAACGGCGCCAGCTTCTCTGCATCGACCTTGTAGTTGGCCGAGATGTACTTCTTGATCGCTTGCAGGGAAGAGCCGCCGCGCTCCTTCAGACTCTTGATCGCGCTGTTGACCATCTCCGAGGTGCGCGGATGAGCGGGCTTGCCGCGCGGCTTCTTCGACGCGGCCGCGCTGCTGCTCGCTTTGGCCTTCTTGGCGGGCGTCGCCGCGGCCGCGGCCGGGGCCGGGGCAGTCGTTGCTACTGCTGTGTCTGTCATGATTACTGTAGTATGCTGGTTCGCGTGCGACACTTTCGACGAGAGAGACTCGATTTGATGGTGTTTTTTCGACAAGTCGTAGACCAATTTGAGCGAGCGGACCGCTTAGGAAACGGTCTCGCTTGCTCGACTGGCCACCAGTGTTTCCCGACAACTTTTGCAACGCTCGCCGTGCAAAAGCGGGGCGCACGATCGGCGCGAGACGCACACCGACGTGATGGGAAAGATTGAAATTTTCATTTGCGCCCGACGGGCTGGAGACCACCTCGACGCGGTCTCGTCTGCAGAGCGACCAAAGTCGAGATCGCTTTTTCGCCTGATCGAACACCCACGCAATACACGGGCTCACATGGGGCGGCCGCGTGCATCACGCTCTTGACTCGGCCAACGTCCAACGGCCAGACTTTGGTCGAATTGTCGGCCGGCTAATGACGCGATTCAATCACGCCAACGTACCAAGATCGGCGGGCGAACGTCGCGCGGTGTCGAACAACTTGGCCAAAGTCGCGACACGAATTGTGCACGTAATTGCTACGGGATGGAAGTGCCGAATGACGCAGTGCTCGCGTGAACGAGTGGTGGCTTCCGCTCCCGTGACGGCCGTCGCAATCAATGACATTTGGCTGCCGATCGACGAACGCAATCGACGATCGGAGGCGGTCACACGGACGGTGGGCCAGCCATGTCGATCTGGCACATCGGTCGAGCACACCAGCCGCAACCAATGGCGAGCATCTCGTCTGCTCATTGGCTGGCGAGGGCTGGTGGGAAACAATGTGTTCCGGTGATGACTCAGGTTCGATCCTCGTCATTCATCTCGCGACGAAAACGCCAGGCAATGTCTGTGATGAAACGGTACACTCTCACGATGAACTCGAATGGAATGGTGGAATGGAACTGGAATGCCGCAGTGCTCGTCAATCGTATTTTCGGCTTATGGCCAATTTAACACGTAACCTAAACCTTTTTCGACGGAGCACTGTGCTCACATCTCAAGTCGAACACATCGGTTTTTGCCTTGTGAGAATTTAACATGGGGAATCGACCACAGTGCTAGTCAATCGTATTTTGACCCCATGACAGTTCAATATGTAACCTCAAACCTGGCTCTGAGGTTTGGGTTACGTGTCAAAATCACATAACCCCAAAATACGTTTTTTTTTTACCAACATCGCAATTTGACTCAAAATCATTGTTCCCCAATTGAGACTAAGGATGGAAGATGGGATCGTTTGGACGGGGCACCACAGGGGCGATCTTACCACCCCATTTTGATTATTTAAAACTAATGTACTGCGCTGTCTGTAACCATAATTTTAGGCCCTGGATAAAAGTCTTTCAGTATGAACACACGAATGTTGATTTCTTCCACTCTGAACCAAGTCTCTTGGGCAATGATCACTTCTTTCCATTGACAGCAGATGTAAAGTTTATCATTATACACAATCGACAGATTGAATCAGTGATGAGCCTATAATGTTATAATTAGGCCTATCACTCTACCGATTAATGGTCGTGGCCAATTAGTACCTCGTCCAAGCATTTGCTTCGAGGACTGTGGGAAAACCACGAGAAACCAAGTCAGGATGGATGAAAAAGACATGTTTGTTGGTCTTGAGATTCTCTTTCCAACTTCTCCTCTTCTTTCCTCCTTTTCTTGTAGTGTTCGATTTTTTTCTTTTTCCGTCCCTTTCTTTTTTTCTCTTTTTTTTCTTCTCACATCTTTTTTTTCTTTCCTTCTTTTTTCCTCTTCTTTTCCATCATTCATTTATCCATTCATTTTTTCTTCCTCATCCCATTTCGTCTCATTCTTTGCCTCAACTTTTTCCTCCTCCATCTTTTTCTGTCTTTCATTTATTTTTTTCATTTTTACCATTTTTTTTTCTTCTTCCTTTTTCCCATTCATTCTTGTTATTGTATTCTATCATTTTCATCCAAACTTTTCTTCTTTTTTTCCTTTTTCTCTCCTCCTCTTTTTATTCCGCTTTTTTTCTCTCCTTCTCTCTCTTTCTTTTTCCCATTCTTTCCAATATCATATGCTGGAATCAGTATCACAAAATTATGATATCAATATTGATATTAATCAATATCAGAATGAATAATATTGGATTCAAAACAAAAATTGAATTTGATAGGTTTGTAAACCGATGCACTCGTTTGGGGTATTTTATACATCACTTGAAGAGTTGATATTGCGATATATCGATTGATCGCTTCAGATTTGTTCCATTCGTATTGTTATTTTGTCTCTTGGATTGGTGATGGAGTGTATGAAATACCATGGAGAAAAATACAAAAAACTCATTCATAGGTATAGTAGATTCCTGTGTATTGTGCTATCCAGCTGTGTATATATCATAGTGGAACACTTTCGCTTCGTAATTGGTCTCAAAGATGGAAGTAATTCTCTTGATTGCTATTTCGAAAGATAGAATCAAGTCATTGTTCCTCAATTGACGATAATAGTTCTGACGATACATTAATAGAATAGGCAATTTGGCCAATGTGGAAACACTATGATGACGATCGTGTGAGCGACAATACTGGGATCGTCGTGGAAGCGGTATCGTTGGAAGAGGACAAAAATTACAATCATTTGTGAGGTAAAAAATTTCAAAATCCACAGACATTTTTCCTGGATAATGCGTAAAAGAATAATCGATCCATCCTCACTGACCCAACAAGTGGACAATATTTGAAGAACAATTTTTTTTTTGAAAATCATGCGGAAAATGGAAAATGAGTTTCCACTCAATTTTTCCAACTCGAGCGTTTCGAGGGGTGGCGGAAAAATACCGAAGCCATAATGTAGGTGCTAGAAAATAATTCGACATCTTCATCCGCGATTTTCCGACTGACCCATTTTCCATTTTTGTGGTCGGAAAAGCGTCATTCGAGTGGATTGGTCAGAAGTCGTGAATTCTGAGCAATTGCATCGTGCGTGGTATCGTTGGGAGCGTATCAAAGAGAGAATTGACAGAATAATATTCTTGCATATTCCATCACCAATGGTTTGGCGAGAAATGTGAGAGCATGAATGAACCGATGGGAAAATGGCAAGTGAAAAAACAACAGGACAACGTCGTGTATGGTATCGTTCGAAGCGTATTGAAGAGTGTATTCCAAAAATGTCCTCGTCACAAAATATCAACCTCGATGGTATTAAAGTGATGGGAGAATGAAAAATTGAACTCATCGCCAGTATACATACACTAGGCAAACACGTTATGTGTTGCCGCGTTGATGGATGAGCTGGAACATATCAACTCACCTTCGGATTGGTTATTATATATATATAAATATATATATATACATCTTGAGGTCCAAACCATCACATCACTGCCATCTTATTTTCAGTCATGAATTTTTATGATAATGAAATAAAGCTTTGTTTTATTCGTTTACAATTATTGGGCGGTGTCACCTGTAGCTTGTATTTGATATGTATCTTGATAGCTTTGAATGGATCATAAAAATTACATCTCCTATTTTTTTACATCAAAACAGCTGATCCGATCCGAGTGACAGTTCGTGATAATGTGTATCATCATCGGATTGAAATTCTCTAAGAATTTGAATTCTCTCGGATAGAATATTCCCCCTACATTTCTCTTCATGGGTTATTCTCATGGGATTTTTTGAAACTTTGAAATGAACTATCTCAGAAGTGGTTCAACCGATTGCGCCTCAAAACTATACAGAATCGAATTATAGATAATGATAGTTGTGTGAACCGAGTTTCAACTAATTTTCAATTTTTGTCGGACCTGTGGAGAGCAAATACAATAAAGAAGTACTCTCTTCGGGTATGGTGAAATTGCGTCTTCTCTCCACTCATCCAAATAATAGGATAGCGATTTCGATCAATGTGGAAACCCTTTTGTGGCGATTGCGAGCAAACCTGTGAAGAATTCGTCGTGGGAGCGGAATGGTTGGAAGCGGAAAAAAATAACAACGAATTCGAGAGAGATGATTCTCAATAAACACCAACAGTCTTGACGGAAAAAACGGAAAAGCGTCGGAAAAATCTGTCGTTTTTTTGTCCAAATTGATTCATCATCGACCGAGGAAGGTGGAAAATATTTGAGAGACAAAATTGAGCGAAAATCGTGTGGAAAATGGAAAATTGGTTTCCATCAAAAAGTTGGAACTCGTGCGTTTGGAGAGATGAGAGCAAAATCTGACGCCATATTGTAGGTTAGGTTAGGTTAGGTTAGGTTAGGTTAGGTTAGGTTAGGTTAGGTTAGGTTAGGTTAGGTTAGGTTAGGTTAGGTTAGGTTAGGTTAGGTTAGGTTAGGTTAGGTTAGGTTAGGTTAGGTTAGGTTAGGTTAGGTTAGGTTAGGTTAGGTTAGGTTAGGTTAGGTTAGGTTAGGTTAGGTTAGGTTAGGTTAGGTTAGGTTAGGTTAGGTTAGGTTAGGTTAGGTTAGGTTAGGTTAGGTTAGGTTAGGTTAGGTTAGGTTAGGTTAGGTTAGGTTAGGTTAGGTTAGGTTAGGTTAGGTTAGGTTAGGTTAGGTTAGGTTAGGTTAGGTTAGGTTAGGTTAGGTTAGGTTAGGTTAGGTTAGGTTAGGTTAGGTTAGGTTAGGTTAGGTTAGGTTAGGTTAGGTTAGGTTAGGTTAGGTTAGGTTAGGTTAGGTTAGGTTAGGTTAGGTTAGGTTAGGTTAGGTTAGGTTAGGTTAGGTTAGGTTAGGTTAGGTTAGGTTAGGTTAGGTTAGGTTAGGTTAGGTTAGGTTAGGTTAGGTTAGGTTAGGTTAGGTTAGGTTAGGTTAGGTTAGGTTAGGTTAGGTTAGGTTAGGTTAGGTTAGGTTAGGTTAGGTTAGGTTAGGTTAGGTTAGGTTAGGTTAGGTTAGGTTAGGTTAGGTTAGGTTAGGTTAGGTTAGGTTAGGTTAGGTTAGGTTAGGTTAGGTTAGGTTAGGTTAGGTTAGGTTAGGTTAGGTTAGGTTAGGTTAGGTTAGGTTAGGTTAGGTTAGGTTAGGTTAGGTTAGGTTAGGTTAGGTTAGGTTAGGTTAGGTTAGGTTAGGTTAGGTTAGGTTAGGTTAGGTTAGGTTAGGTTAGGTTAGGTTAGGTTAGGTTAGGTTAGGTTAGGTTAGGTTAGGTTAGGTTAGGTTAGGTTAGGTTAGGTTAGGTTAGGTTAGGTTAGGTCAGGTCAGGTCAGGTTAGGTTAGGTTAGGTTAGGTTAGGTTAGGTTAGGTTAGGTTAGGTTAGGTTAGGTTAGGTTAGGTTAGGTTAGGTTAGGTTAGGTTAGGTTAGGTTAGGTTAGGTTAGGTTAGGTTAGGTTAGGTTAGGTTAGGTTAGGTTAGGTTAGGTTAGGTTAGGTTAGGTTAGGTTAGGTTAGGTTAGGTTAGGTTAGGTTAGGTTAGGTTAGGTTAGGTTAGGTTAGGTTAGGTTAGGTTAGGTTAGGTTAGGTTAGGTTAGGTTAGGTTAGGTTAGGTTAGGTTAGGTTAGGTTAGGTTAGGTTAGGTTAGGTTAGGTTAGGTTAGGTTAGGTTAGGTTAGGTTAGGTTAGGTTAGGTTAGGTTAGGTTAGGTTAGGTTAGGTTAGGTTAGGTTAGGTTAGGTTAGGTTAGGTTAGGTTAGGTTAGGTTAGGTTAGGTTAGGTTAGGTTAGGTTAGGTTAGGTTAGGTTAGGTTAGGTTAGGTTAGGTTAGGTTAGGTTAGGTTAGGTTAGGTTAGGTTAGGTTAGGTTAGGTTAGGTTAGGTTAGGTTAGGTTAGGTTAGGTTAGGTTAGGTTAGGTTAGGTTAGGTTAGGTTAGGTTAGGTTAGGTTAGGTTAGGTTAGGTTAGGTTAGGTTAGGTTAGGTTAGGTTAGGTTAGGTTAGGTTAGGTTAGGTTAGGTTAGGTTAGGTTAGGTTAGGTTAGGTTAGGTTAGGTTAGGTTAGGTTAGGTTAGGTTAGGTTAGGTTAGGTTAGGTTAGGTTAGGTTAGGTTAGGTTAGGTTAGGTTAGGTTAGGTTAGGTTAGGTTAGGTTAGGTTAGGTTAGGTTAGGTTAGGTTAGGTTAGGTTAGGTTAGGTTAGGTTAGGTTAGGTTAGGTTAGGTTAGGTTAGGTTAGGTTAGGTTAGGTTAGGTTAGGTTAGGTTAGGTTAGGTTAGGTTAGGTTAGGTTAGGTTAGGTTAGGTTAGGTTAGGTTAGGTTAGGTTAGGTTAGGTTAGGTTAGGTTAGGTTAGGTTAGGTTAGGTTAGGTTAGGTTAGGTTAGGTTAGGTTAGGTTAGGTTAGGTTAGGTTAGGTTAGGTTAGGTTAGGTTAGGTTAGGTTAGGTTAGGTTAGGTTAGGTTAGGTTAGGTTAGGTTAGGTTAGGTTAGGTTAGGTTAGGTTAGGTTAGGTTAGGTTAGGTTAGGTTAGGTTAGGTTAGGTTAGGTTAGGTTAGGTTAGGTTAGGTTAGGTTAGGTTAGGTTAGGTTAGGTTAGGTTAGGTTAGGTTAGGTTAGGTTAGGTTAGGTTAGGTTAGGTTAGGTTAGGTTAGGTTAGGTTAGGTTAGGTTAGGTTAGGTTAGGTTAGGTTAGGTTAGGTTAGGTTAGGTTAGGTTAGGTTAGGTTAGGTTAGGTTAGGTTAGGTTAGGTTAGGTTAGGTTAGGTTAGGTTAGGTTAGGTTAGGTTAGGTTAGGTTAGGTTAGGTTAGGTTAGGTTAGGTTAGGTTAGGTTAGGTTAGGTTAGGTTAGGTTAGGTTAGGTTAGGTTAGGTTAGGTTAGGTTAGGTTAGGTTAGGTTAGGTTAGGTTAGGTTAGGTTAGGTTAGGTTAGGTTAGGTTAGGTTAGGTTAGGTTAGGTTAGGTTAGGTTAGGTTAGGTTAGGTTAGGTTAGGTTAGGTTAGGTTAGGTTAGGTTAGGTTAGGTTAGGTTAGGTTAGGTTAGGTTAGGTTAGGTTAGGTTAGGTTAGGTTAGGTTAGGTTAGGTTAGGTTAGGTTAGGTTAGGTTAGGTTAGGTTAGGTTAGGTTAGGTTAGGTTAGGTTAGGTTAGGTTAGGTTAGGTTAGGTTAGGTTAGGTTAGGTTAGGTTAGGTTAGGTTAGGTTAGGTTAGGTTAGGTTAGGTTAGGTTAGGTTAGGTTAGGTTAGGTTAGGTTAGGTTAGGTTAGGTTAGGTTAGGTTAGGTTAGGTTAGGTTAGGTTAGGTTAGGTTAGGTTAGGTTAGGTTAGGTTAGGTTAGGTTAGGTTAGGTTAGGTTAGGTTAGGTTAGGTTAGGTTAGGTTAGGTTAGGTTAGGTTAGGTTAGGTTAGGTTAGGTTAGGTTAGGTTAGGTTAGGTTAGGTTAGGTTAGGTTAGGTTAGGTTAGGTTAGGTTAGGTTAGGTTAGGTTAGGTTAGGTTAGGTTAGGTTAGGTTAGGTTAGGTTAGGTTAGGTTAGGTTAGGTTAGGTTAGGTTAGGTTAGGTTAGGTTAGGTTAGGTTAGGTTAGGTTAGGTTAGGTTAGGTTAGGTTAGGTTAGGTTAGGTTAGGTTAGGTTAGGTTAGGTTAGGTTAGGTTAGGTTAGGTTAGGTTAGGTTAGGTTAGGTTAGGTTAGGTTAGGTTAGGTTAGGTTAGGTTAGGTTAGGTTAGGTTAGGTTAGGTTAGGTTAGGTTAGGTTAGGTTAGGTTAGGTTAGGTTAGGTTAGGTTAGGTTAGGTTAGGTTAGGTTAGGTTAGGTTAGGTTAGGTTAGGTTAGGTTAGGTTAGGTTAGGTTAGGTTAGGTTAGGTTAGGTTAGGTTAGGTTAGGTTAGGTTAGGTTAGGTTAGGTTAGGTTAGGTTAGGTTAGGTTAGGTTAGGTTAGGTTAGGTTAGGTTAGGTTAGGTTAGGTTAGGTTAGGTTAGGTTAGGTTAGGTTAGGTTAGGTTAGGTTAGGTTAGGTTAGGTTAGGTTAGGTTAGGTTAGGTTAGGTTAGGTTAGGTTAGGTTAGGTTAGGTTAGGTTAGGTTAGGTTAGGTTAGGTTAGGTTAGGTTAGGTTAGGTTAGGTTAGGTTAGGTTAGGTTAGGTTAGGTTAGGTTAGGTTAGGTTAGGTTAGGTTAGGTTAGGTTAGGTTAGGTTAGGTTAGGTTAGGTTAGGTTAGGTTAGGTTAGGTTAGGTTAGGTTAGGTTAGGTTAGGTTAGGTTAGGTTAGGTTAGGTTAGGTTAGGTTAGGTTAGGTTAGGTTAGGTTAGGTTAGGTTAGGTTAGGTTAGGTTAGGTTAGGTTAGGTTAGGTTAGGTTAGGTTAGGTTAGGTTAGGTTAGGTTAGGTTAGGTTAGGTTAGGTTAGGTTAGGTTAGGTTAGGTTAGGTTAGGTTAGGTTAGGTTAGGTTAGGTTAGGTTAGGTTAGGTTAGGTTAGGTTAGGTTAGGTTAGGTTAGGTTAGGTTAGGTTAGGTTAGGTTAGGTTAGGTTAGGTTAGGTTAGGTTAGGTTAGGTTAGGTTAGGTTAGGTTAGGTTAGGTTAGGTTAGGTTAGGTTAGGTTAGGTTAGGTTAGGTTAGGTTAGGTTAGGTTAGGTTAGGTTAGGTTAGGTTAGGTTAGGTTAGGTTAGGTTAGGTTAGGTTAGGTTAGGTTAGGTTAGGTTAGGTTAGGTTAGGTTAGGTTAGGTTAGGTTAGGTTAGGTTAGGTTAGGTTAGGTTAGGTTAGGTTAGGTTAGGTTAGGTTAGGTTAGGTTAGGTTAGGTTAGGTTAGGTTAGGTTAGGTTAGGTTAGGTTAGGTTAGGTTAGGTTAGGTTAGGTTAGGTTAGGTTAGGTTAGGTTAGGTTAGGTTAGGTTAGGTTAGGTTAGGTTAGGTTAGGTTAGGTTAGGTTAGGTTAGGTTAGGTTAGGTTAGGTTAGGTTAGGTTAGGTTAGGTTAGGTTAGGTTAGGTTAGGTTAGGTTAGGTTAGGTTAGGTTAGGTTAGGTTAGGTTAGGTTAGGTTAGGTTAGGTTAGGTTAGGTTAGGTTAGGTTAGGTTAGGTTAGGTTAGGTTAGGTTAGGTTAGGTTAGGTTAGGTTAGGTTAGGTTAGGTTAGGTTAGGTTAGGTTAGGTTAGGTTAGGTTAGGTTAGGTTAGGTTAGGTTAGGTTAGGTTAGGTTAGGTTAGGTTAGGTTAGGTTAGGTTAGGTTAGGTTAGGTTAGGTTAGGTTAGGTTAGGTTAGGTTAGGTTAGGTTAGGTTAGGTTAGGTTAGGTTAGGTTAGGTTAGGTTAGGTTAGGTTAGGTTAGGTTAGGTTAGGTTAGGTTAGGTTAGGTTAGGTTAGGTTAGGTTAGGTTAGGTTAGGTTAGGTTAGGTTAGGTTAGGTTAGGTTAGGTTAGGTTAGGTTAGGTTAGGTTAGGTTAGGTTAGGTTAGGTTAGGTTAGGTTAG
>CAXFZR010000076.1:0-70466 GCA_964007535.1 Brachyptera risi
AGAGTTCAGGGAGAGACTCTGAAAGTTATCCAGATCGAATTGTGATGTATCCATGTCCATAGCCGGACAAACGCAGTGCGTTGTGAGATGAGCTGGATATCTGCATAGACAATCAGTAGTGTGAAAATGACAGTTCTGGCCCACTTTTTCCTGGTGCAAGAGGGCGGTCGTGACGTCACACTCCAACCTATGCTATTAGGCACTAACCTCACCCGGTCAAGGTCATTAACCTCTCATCCAAGATGAACGCCAAGGTCAATGACGTCATCCAAGATAGCTGACATGACGTGATATTATTTCGGCGCCATTTTCAATTTTCAATTCCCGCGCCATTTTTGAATTTCGAATTCCCGCGTTATCTTCGATTTCGAATTCCCACTCTGTATGCAGGCGTGATCTGGTGGCCAATTTAAAATCTGAATACATCAATTGATTATTTTTACGATTCAGACGCTATCTGGTGGCCAATTTTGAAACCAAATCAAATAATTGATTAATTGATTATTTTTAATACAAAATGACCGAGTGATGGTATTTGAACCTGAGAGATCAGCGTGTGAAGTCATGAGTCTTAACCACTGGACCAATCAACCATTAGAAATTCCATGCATTAATCTTCGAGACAAGCTCAACTATCTGACGTATGAGAGATAATTTCATAACCTAACCTATGCTATTATACACTAACCTCATCACATATACCTTATTCTCAGAGGTTCTTAATTCGAGGGCTCCCAATTTTCGGGAAGTTTCCAATTTCTGGGGGGCTTGAGATTTTTGAGGGGTTCCTTTTCAAAAATCAAATATTTTATCTTCAAGTGACGTCACATTCTAACCTATACACTATAATCTCACCACATTCACCTCATCCTGATTCCGGGGCTTTCAATTTTTGGGGGTTCCTATCTTTTGGGGTCCAAGATTTGTGAGGGTATTTTCTTTTATAATTCGCACTTTCTCACTATTTTGAGTGTTGATTATAATCTCACGATAATTCTCGAACAATTCAATTTTTTTTAAGGATGTAAGATGCTCATGTCATCTTTTCCATACGGTGTTCCTTGATATATTTTTTTTCATAAGTTTTTTAATTTTTCATATATTTTTTTTTTTTCATCCTGTGAATTTCAAGTTCAAAACCTTCATTCATATATAAAATATATAAATTCTTTATTAATACAAAATGAAGACTCTGCCTTGTGATGAAGGTTGCCTACAGACACAGAATAAAAAATAATAACAGCGAATATAACAAATTAGTGATGGTACAAAAAATAATAACAATATTGAGCTAATTCTAGAGAGAAAAAAAATTGTAGTTGACTAATTAATTATTTAGAAAAAGAATGGTAAAAAAAGAAAATGCACATAATATAAAAAAAAGAGAAAAATGGCTACACACTGAATCAATTCAAATTATATAAATGGTTTCTGAAAATTGAAATGGATCCTATTAAGGCTAAAAGAGTTATAGAATAAATGAAACTATTACTAATATTGAATCTTCTACGAAATTCCACGAAGAAGAGAGGAATTGTGCCTCTGGCACCAATCAGGAGTCCAATCACTTCCACGTCCAGCAGATTGTATAAGGCTAAAGAATATGGTGTGGTGGGCTCGTAGATCAATTTCTTCTCTGCGTCTACCTCGTCAGCTTGATTGGAGGTTGTCTCAAAACGGATGTGGGGTCGAGAATATAGGCTTGTCTTGTAACGCGGTTAATGGCAATGATATCCACACGTCGAGAGCTATCGTTGATACCCGTACAAGACACTCCCTCATATACCTCCAAACCGTATTTTCAAAGTTCGACTGCCAGAGCGGAGCGCACACCGTGATGACGTGTGTTCCTGAGAAGCTCTCCATGACTGCAGAAGCCAAGTACGTGGGGCAAGGTTTCTTTCTCACTGAGGCAATGCCTGCAGTGGTAACCGTCTTGGCTTCGACCATGGAGAGCTCGAACAGGAGCTGTGTTGCACGTAAATTCAAGGGCGTCACGCCACTCTGAAGAGGAAAGCTCTTTTATATTTGATACCCACTTATTTGCGGGTGTAAAATCTTTATACATCACAACACCTCTTCTTTTTTGAATGAGAGAACACCAACTATCGCATCCTTTATCGCGTAAGCACTCTCTAATAGTTCGGCTTAACAACTTACTAGATCCCCCTTTTCGTTGCAATTCTTCAGGGATTCAGGTGTGATATTGAGTTTTTCAAGGCATATCTTCCTTTCTTTCTTCCGATCCGAATACAACTCTCATTATACTCATACAAATTGACCATTAATATATTATTTCCTGAAAGAAGTTCTGGCATAGGTTGGAGTGTGACGTCACGACCGCCATCTTGCACCAGGACAAGGTGGGCCAGATCTGTCATCTTCACACTACTACCGGACGAGAGAATGGGAAATAAACATTTTATCGAATTCAAGCGCACAAAATCCCAAAGTAAAACACAAATTCGAAATGATTTTGATGAGTTTCAATAGTTCGACGAAAAACTCTGTATCTCTTCTCATGGCAATTGAAGCTATTTACATGATCAAATTATGAATCGGTTACTCTCGAGATCAGTGATGTGATGGATTCTGAATCGGAGTGTGTGTATAGCATTCCAGGACATTTCATATGAAATCTCAGATGTGGTGTTTACCTGGTGTATGTTTCAATCGGTGACAATGCAAGTAGTTAATCTGAACTTTCTTCTGTTTCAGGTAAGAATCGATGTGTTGATATCTGATGAGCTTGGAGTGTGACGTGTCATCTCATGCGTGAGTATAAACGATCGTACTTTCATCACGTCCTATACTCGCAGAGATTGTTCCTCTCTGTCCAGACGTGGGGCCCACAGTAGGCGCCAGTCTCACCTGAGAGTCCCTCACGTCCTATACTCGCAGTGATTGTTCCTCTCTGTCCAGACGTGGGGCCCACAGTAGGCGCCAGTCTCACCTGAGAGTCCCTCACGTCCTATACTCGCAGTGATTGTTCCTCTCTGTCCAGACGTGGGGCCCACAGTAGGCGCCAGTCTCACCTGAGAGTCCCTCACGTCCTATACCCGCAGTGATTGTTCCTCTCTGTCCAGACGTGGGGCCACAGTAGGCGCCAGTCTCACCTGAGAGTCCCTCACGTCCTGTACTCGCAGTGATTGTTCCTCTCTGTCCAGACGTGGGGCTCTCAGTAGGCGCCAGTCTCACCTGAGAGTCCCTCACGTCCTGTACTCGCAGTGATTGTTCCTCTCTGTCCAGACGTGGGGCCCACAGTAGGCGCCAGTCTCACCTGAGAGTCCCTCACGTCCTGTACTCGCAGTGATTGTTCCTCTCTGTCCAGACGTGGGGCTCTCAGTAGGCGCCAGTCTCACCTGAGAGTCCCTCACGTCCTGTACTCGCAGTGATTGTTCCTCTCTGTCCAGACGTGGGGCTCTCAGTAGGCGCCAGTCTCACCTGAGAGTCCCTCACGTCCTATACTCGCAGTGATTGTTCCTCTCTGTCCAGACGTGGGGCCCACAGTAGGCGCCAGTCTCACCTGAGAGTCCCTCACGTCCTATACTCGCAGTGATTGTTCCTCTCTGTCCAGACGTGGGGCCCACAGTAGGCGCCAGTCTCACCTGAGAGTCCCTCACGTCCTATACTCGCAGTGATTGTTCCTCTCTGTCCAGACGTGGGGCCCACAGTAGGCGCCAGTCTCACCTGAGAGTCCCTCACGTCCTATACTCGCAGTGATTGTTCCTCTCTGTCCAGACGTGGGGCCCACAGTAGGCGCCAGTCTCACCTGAGAGTCCCTCACGTCCTATACCCGCAGTGATTGTTCCTCTCTGTCCAGACGTGGGGCCACAGTAGGCACCAGTCTCACCTGAGAGTCCCTCACGTCCTATACCCGCAGTGATTGTTCCTCTCTGTCCAGACGTGGGGCCCACAGTAGGCGCCAGTCTCACCTGAGGGTCCCTCACGTCCTGTACTCGCAGTGATTGTTCCTCTCTGTCCAGACGTGGGGCCCACAGTAGGCGCCAGTCTCACCTGAGGGTCCCTCACGTCATATACTCGCAGTGATTGTTCCTCTCTGTCCAGACGTGGGGCCACAGTAGGCGCCAGTCTCACCTGAGAGTCCCTCACGTCCTATACTCGCAGTGATTGTTCCTCTCTGTCCAGACGTGGAGCCACAGTAGGCGCCAGTCTCACCTGAGAGTCCCTCACGTCCTATACTCGCAGTGATTGTTCCTCTCTGTCCAGACGTGGGCCCACAGTAGGCGCCAGTCTCACCTGAGAGTCCCTCACGTCCTCTACTCGCAGTGATTGTTCCTCTCTGTCCAGACGTGGGGCCCACAGTAGGCACCAGTCTCACCTGAGAGTCCCTCACGTCCTGTACTCGCAGTGATTGTTCCTCTCTGTCCAGACGTGAGGCCCACAGAAGGCGCCAGTCTCACCTGAGAGTCCCTCACGTCCTAAACTCGCAGTGATTGTTCCTCTCTGTCCAGACGTGGGGCCCACAGTAGGCGCCAGTCTCACCTGAGAGTCCCTCACGTCCTATACCCGCAGTGATTGTTCCTCTCTGTCCAGACGTGGGGCCACAGTGGGCGCCAGTCTCACCTGAGAGTCCCTCACGTCCTGTACTCGCAGTGATTGTTCCTCTCTGTCCAGACGTGGGGCCCACAGTAGGCGCCAGTCTCACCTGAGAGTCCCTCACGTCCTATACCCGCAGTGATTGTTCCTCTCTGTCCAGACGTGGGGCTCTCAGTAGGCGCCAGTCTCACCTGAGAGTCCCTCACGTCCTGTACTCGCAGTGATTGTTCCTCTCTGTCCAGACGTGGGGCCCACAGTAGGCGCCAGTCTCACCTGAGAGTCCCTCACGTCCTATACTCGCAGTGATTGTTCCTCTCTGTCCAGACGTGGGGCCCACAGTAGGCGCCAGTCTCACCTGAGAGTCCCTCACGTCCTATACTCGCAGTGATTGTTCCTCTCTGTCCAGACGTGGTGCCCACAGTAGGCGCCAGTCTCACCTGAGAGTCCCTCACGTCCTATACTCGCAGTGATTGTTCCTCTCTGTCCAGACGTGGGGCCACAGTAGGCGCCAGTCTCACCTGAGAGTCCCTCACGTCCTATACTCGCAGTGATTGTTCCTCTCTGTCCAGACGTGGGGCCACAGTAGGCGCCAGTCTCACCTGAGAGTCCCTCACGTCCTATACTCGCAATGATTGTTCCTCTCTGTCCAGACGTGGGGCCACAGTAGGCGCCAGTCTCACCTGAGAGTCCCTCACGTCCTGTACTCGCAGTGATTGTTCCTCTCTGTCCAGACGTGGGGCCCACAGTAGGCGCCAGTCTCACCTGAGAGTCCCTCACGTCCTGTACTCGCAGTGATTGTTCCTCTCTGTCCAGACGTGGGGCCACAGTAGGCGCCAGTCTCACCTGAGAGTCCCTCACGTCCTGTACTCGCAGTGATTGTTCCTCTCTGTCCAGACGTGGGGCCCACAGTAGGCGCCAGTCTCACCTGAGAGTCCCTCACGTCCTATACATGCAGTGATTGTTCCTCTCTGTCCAGACGTGGGGCCCACAGTAGGCGCCAGTCTCACCTGAGAGTCCCTCACGTCCTATACCCGCAGTGATTGTTCCTCTCTGTCCAGACGTGGAGCTACATTAGGCGCCAGTCTCACCTGAGGGTCCCTCACGTCCTATACTCGCAGTGATTGTTCCTCTCTGTCCAGACGTGGGGCTCACAGTAGGCGCCAGTCTCACCTGAGAGTCCCTCACGTCCTGTACTCGCAGTGATTGTTCCTCTCTGTCCAGACGTGGGGCCCACATTAGACGCCAGTCTCACCTGAGAGTCCCTCACGTCCTATACTCGCAGTGATTGTTCCTCTCTGTCCAGACGTGGGGCCACAGTGGGCGCCAGTCTCACCTGAGAGTCCCTCACGTCCTATACTCGCAGTGATTGTTCCTCTCTGTCCAGACGTGGGCCCACAGTAGGCACCAGTCTCACCTGAGAGTCCCTCACGTCCTGTACTCGCAGTGATTGTTCCTCTCTGTCCAGACGTGGGGCCACAGTGGGCGCCAGTCTCACCTGAGAGTCCCTCACGTCCTATACTCGCAGTGATTGTTCCTCTCTGTCCAGACGTGGGCCCACAGTAGGCGCCAGTCTCACCTGAGAGTCCCTCACGTCCTATACTCGCAGTGATTGTTCCTCTCTGTCCAGACGTGGGGCCCACAGTGGGCGCCAGTCTCACCTGAGAGTCCCTCACGTCCTATACTCGCAGTGATTGTTTCTCTCTGTCCAGACGTGGGGCCCACAGTAGGCGCCAGTCTCACCTGAGAGTCCCTCACGTCCTATACTCGCAGTGATTGTTCCTCTCTGTCCAGACGTGGGGCCACAGTAGGAGGCAGTCTCACCTGAGAGTCCCTCACGTCCTATACTCGCAGTGATTGTTCCTCTCTGTCCAGACGTGGGCCCACAGTAGGCGCCAGTCTCACCTGAGAGTCCCTCACGTCCTATACCCGCAGTGATTGTTCCTCTCTGTCCAGACGTGGGGCTCTCAGTAGGCGCCAGTCTCACCTGAGAGTCCCTCACGTCCTATACTCGCAGTGATTGTTCCTCTCTGTCCAGACGTGGGGCCCACAGTAGGCGCCAGTCTCACCTGAGAGTCCCTCACGTCCTATACTCGCAGTGATTGTTCCTCTCTGTCCAGACGTGGGGCCCACAGTAGGCGCCAGTCTCACCTGAGAGTCCCTCACGTCCTGTACTCGCTGTGATTGTTCCTCTCTGTCCAGACGTGGGGCCCACAGTAGGCACCAGTCTCACCTGAGAGTCCCTCACGTCCTGTACCCGCAGTGATTGTTCCTCTCTGTCCAGACGTGGGGCCCACAGTAGGCACCAGTCTCACCTGAGAGTCCCTCACGTCCTATACTCGCAGTGATTGTTCCTCTCTGTCCAGACGTGGGCCCACAGTAGGCGCCAGTCTCACCTGAGAGTCCCTCACGTCCTATACTCGCAGTGATTGTTCCTCTCTGTCCAGACGTGGGGCCACAGTAGGCGCCAGTCTCACCTGAGAGTCCCTCACGTCCTCTACTCGCAGTGATTGTTCCTCTCTGTCCAGACGTGGGGCCCACAGTAGGCACCAGTCTCACCTGAGAGTCCCTCACGTCCTGTACTCGCAGTGATTGTTCCTCTCTGTCCAGACGTGAGGCCACAGTAGTCACCAGTCTCACCTGAGAGTCCCTCACGTCCTGTACTCGCAGTGATTGTTCCTCTCTGTCCAGACGTGAGGCCCACAGTAGGCGCCAGTCTCACCTGATAGTCCCTCACGTCCTAAACTCGCAGTGATTGTTCCTCTCTGTCCAGACGTGGGGCCCACAGTAGGCGCCAGTCTCACCTGAGAGTCCCTCACGTCCTATACCCGCAGTGATTGTTCCTCTCTGTCCAGACGTGGGGCCACAGTGGGCGCCAGTCTCACCTGAGAGTCCCTCACGTCCTGTACTCGCAGTGATTGTTCCTCTCTGTCCAGACGTGGGGCCCACAGTAGGCGCCAGTCTCACCTGAGAGTCCCTCACGTCCTATACCCGCAGTGATTGTTCCTCTCTGTCCAGACGTGGGGCCCACAGTAGGCGCCAGTCTCACCTGAGAGTCCCTCACGTCCTATACTCGCAGTGATTGTTCCTCTCTGTCCAGACGTGGGGCCACAGTGGGCGCCAGTCTCACCTGAGAGTCCCTCACGTCCTATACCCGCAGTGATTGTTCCTCTCTGTCCAGACGTGGGGCCCACAGTAGGCACCAGTATCACCTGAGAGTCCCTAACGTCCTGTACTCGCAGTGATTGTTCCTCTCTGTCCAGACGTGGGGCCACAGTAGGCACCAGTCTCACCTGAGAGTCCCTCACGTCCTGTACTCGCAGTGATTGTTCCTCTCTGTCCAGACGTGGGGCTACAGTAGGAGGCAGTCTCACCTGAGAGTCCCTCACGTCCTATACTCGCAGTGATTGTTCCTCTCTGTCCAGACGTGAGGCCACAGTAGGCGCCAGTCTCACCTGAGAGTCCCTCACGTCCTATACCCGCAGTGATTGTTCCTCTCTGTCCAGACGTGGGGCCCACAGTAGGCACCAGTCTCACCTGAGAGTCCCTCACGTCCTGTACTCGCAGTGATTGTTCCTCTCTGTCCAGACGTGGGGCCCACAGTAGGCGCCAGTCTCACCTGAGAGTCCCTCACGTCCTACACCCGCAGTGATTGTTCCTCTCTGTCCAGACGTGGGGCCCACAGTAGGCACCAGTCTCACCTGAGAGTCCCTCACGTCCTGTACTCGCAGTGATTGTTCCTCTCTGTCCAGACGTGGGGCCCACAGTAGGCACCAGTCTCACCTGAGAGTCCCTCACGTCCTATACTCGCAGTGATTGTTCCTCTCTGTCCAGACGTGGGGCCCACAGTAGGCGCCAGTCTCACCTGAGAGTCCCTCACGTCCTATACCCGCAGTGATTGTTCCTCTCTGTGCAGACGTGGGGCCCACAGTAGGCGCCAGTCTCACCTGAGAGTCCCTCACGTCCTGTACTCGCAGTGATTGTTCCTCTCTGTCCAGACGTGAGGCCACAGTAGGCGCCAGTCTCACCTGAGAGTCCCTCACGTCCTCTACTCGCAGTGATTGTTCCTCTCTGTCCAGACGTGGGGCCCACAGTAGGCACCAGTCTCACCTGAGAGTCCCTCACGTCCTGTACTCGCAGTGATTGTTCCTCTCTGTCCAGACGTGGGGCCACAGTAGGCGCCAGTCTCACCTGAGAGTCCCTCACGTCCTATACTCGCAGTGATTGTTCCTCTCTGTCCAGACGTGGGCCCACAGTAGGCGCCAGTCTCACCTGAGAGTCCCTCACGTCCTATACTCGCAGTGATTGTTCCTCTCTGTCCAGACGTGGGGCCACAGTAGGCGCCAGTCTCACCTGAGAGTCCCTCACGTCCTATACTCGCAGTGATTGTTCCTCTCTGTCCAGACGTGGGCCCACAGTACGCGCCAGTCTCACCTGAGAGTCCCTCACGTCCTATACTCGCAGTGATTGTTCCTCTCTGTCCAGACGTGGGGTCCACAGTAGGCGCCAGTCTCACCTGAGAGTCCCTCACGTCCTATACTCGCAGTGATTGTTCCTCTCTGTCCAGACGTGGGGCCCACAGTAGGCGCCAGTCTCACCTGAGAGTCCCTCACGTCCTATACTCGCAGTGATTGTTCCTCTCTGTCCAGACGTGGGGCCACAGTAGGCGCCAGTCTCACCTGAGAGTCCCTCACGTCCTATACCCGCAGTGATTGTTCCTCTCTGTCCAGACGTGAGGCCCACAGTAGGCGCCAGTCTCACCTGAGAGTCCCTCACGTCCTATACTCGCAGTGATTGTTCCTCTCTGTCCAGACGTGGGGCCCACAGTAGGCGCCAGTCTCACCTGAGAGTCCCTCACGTCCTGTACTCGCAGTGATTGTTCCTCTCTGTCCAGACGTGAGGCCCACAGTAGGCGTCAGTCTCTTCTGAGAGTCCCTCACGTCCTATACTCGCAGTGATTGTTCCTCTCTGTCCAGACGTGGGGCCACAGTAGGCGCCAGTCTCACCTGAGAGTCCCTCACGTCCTATACTCGCAGTGATTGTTCCTCTCTGTCCAGACGTGGGGCCCACAGTAGGCGCCAGTCTCACCTGAGAGTCCCTCACGTCCTGTACTCGCTGTGATTGTTCCTCTCTGTCCAGACGTGGGGCCACAGTAGGAGGCAGTCTCACCTGAGAGTCCCTCACGTCCTATACTCGCAGTGATTGTTCCTCTCTGTCCAGACGTGGGGCCCACAGTAGGAGGCAGTCTCACCTGAGAGTCCCTCACGTCCTATACTCGCAGTGATTGTTCCTCTCTGTCCAGACGTGGGGCCCACAGTAGGCGCCAGTCTCACCTGAGAGTCCCTCACGTCCTGTACTCGCTGTGATTGTTCCTCTCTGTCCAGACGTGGGGCCACAGTAGGCACCAGTCTCACCTGAGAGTCCCTCACGTCCTATACTCGCAGTGATTGTTCCTCTCTGTCCAGACGTGGGGCCCACAGTAGGCGCCAGTCTCACCTGAGAGTCCCTCACGTCCTACACTCGCAGTGATTGTTCCTCTCTGTCCAGACGTGGGGCCCACAGTAGGCGCCAGTCTCACCTGAGAGTCCCTCACGTCCTATACTCGCTGTGATTGTTCCTCTCTGTCCAGACGTGGGGCCACAGTAGGCGCCAGTCTCACCTGAGAGTCCCTCACGTCCTGTACTCGCTGTGATTGTTCCTCTCTGTCCAGACGTGGGGCCCACAGTAGGCGCCAGTCTCACCTGAGAGTCCCTCACGTCCTATACTCGCAGTGATTGTTCCTCTCTGTCCAGACGTGGGGCCCACAGTAGGCGCCAGTCTCACCTGAGAGTCCCTCACGTCCTATACCCGCAGTGATTGTTCCTCTTTGTCCAGACGTGGGGCCACAGTAGAAGCCAGTCTCACCTGAGAGTCCCTCACGTCCTCTACTCGCAGTGATTGTTCCTCTCTGTCCAGACGTGGGGCCCACAGTAGGCACCAGTCTCACCTGAGAGTCCCTCACGTCCTGTACTCGCAGTGATTGTTCCTCTCTGTCCAGACGTGAGGCCCACAGAAGGCGCCAGTCTCACCTGCGAGTCCCTCACGTCCTAAACTCGCAGTGATTGTTCCTCTCTGTCCAGACGTGGGGCCCACAGTAGGCGCCAGTCTCACCTGAGAGTCCCTCACGTCCTATACCCGCAGTGATTGTTCCTCTCTGTCCAGACGTGGGGCCACAGTGGGCGCCAGTCTCACCTGAGAGTCCCTCACGTCCTGTACTCGCAGTGATTGTTCCTCTCTGTCCAGACGTGGGGCCCACAGTAGGCGCCAGTCTCACCTGAGAGTCCCTCACGTCCTATACCCGCAGTGATTGTTCCTCTCTGTCCAGACGTGGGGCTCTCAGTAGGCGCCAGTCTCACCTGAGAGTCCCTCACGTCCTGTACTCGCAGTGATTGTTCCTCTCTGTCCAGACGTGGGGCCCACAGTAGGCGCCAGTCTCACCTGAGAGTCCCTCACGTCCTATACTCGCAGTGATTGTTCCTCTCTGTCCAGACGTGGGGCCCACAGTAGGCGCCAGTCTCACCTGAGAGTCCCTCACGTCCTATACTCGCAGTGATTGTTCCTCTCTGTCCAGACGTGGGGCCCACAGTAGGCGCCAGTCTCACCTGAGAGTCCCTCACGTCCTATACTCGCAGTGATTGTTCCTCTCTGTCCAGACGTGGGGCCACAGTAGGCGCCAGTCTCACCTGAGAGTCCCTCACGTCCTATACTCGCAGTGATTGTTCCTCTCTGTCCAGACGTGGGGCCACAGTAGGCGCCAGTCTCACCTGAGAGTCCCTCACGTCCTATACTCGCAATGATTGTTCCTCTCTGTCCAGACGTGGGGCCACAGTAGGCGCCAGTCTCACCTGAGAGTCCCTCACGTCCTGTACTCGCAGTGATTGTTCCTCTCTGTCCAGACGTGGGGCCCACAGTAGGCGCCAGTCTCACCTGAGAGTCCCTCACGTCCTGTACTCGCAGTGATTGTTCCTCTCTGTCCAGACGTGGGGCCACAGTAGGCGCCAGTCTCACCTGAGAGTCCCTCACGTCCTGTACTCGCAGTGATTGTTCCTCTCTGTCCAGACGTGGGGCCCACAGTAGGCGCCAGTCTCACCTGAGAGTCCCTCACGTCCTATACATGCAGTGATTGTTCCTCTCTGTCCAGACGTGGGGCCCACAGTAGGCGCCAGTCTCACCTGAGAGTCCCTCACGTCCTATACCCGCAGTGATTGTTCCTCTCTGTCCAGACGTGGAGCTACAGTAGGCGCCAGTCTCACCTGAGGGTCCCTCACGTCCTATACTCGCAGTGATTGTTCCTCTCTGTCCAGACGTGGGGCTCACAGTAGGCGCCAGTCTCACCTGAGAGTCCCTCACGTCCTGTACTCGCAGTGATTGTTCCTCTCTGTCCAGACGTGGGGCCCACAGTAGACGCCAGTCTCACCTGAGAGTCCCTCACGTCCTATACTCGCAGTGATTGTTCCTCTCTGTCCAGACGTGGGGCCACAGTGGGCGCCAGTCTCACCTGAGAGTCCCTCACGTCCTATACTCGCAGTGATTGTTCCTCTCTGTCCAGACGTGGGCCCACAGTAGGCACCAGTCTCACCTGAGAGTCCCTCACGTCCTGTACTCGCAGTGATTGTTCCTCTCTGTCCAGACGTGGGGCCACAGTGGGCGCCAGTCTCACCTGAGAGTCCCTCACGTCCTATACTCGCAGTGATTGTTCCTCTCTGTCCAGACGTGGGCCCACAGTAGGCGCCAGTCTCACCTGAGAGTCCCTCACGTCCTATACTCGCAGTGATTGTTCCTCTCTGTCCAGACGTGGGGCCCACAGTGGGCGCCAGTCTCACCTGAGAGTCCCTCACGTCCTATACTCGCAGTGATTGTTTCTCTCTGTCCAGACGTGGGGCCCACAGTAGGCGCCAGTCTCACCTGAGAGTCCCTCACGTCCTATACTCGCAGTGATTGTTCCTCTCTGTCCAGACGTGGGGCCACAGTAGGAGGCAGTCTCACCTGAGAGTCCCTCACGTCCTATACTCGCAGTGATTGTTCCTCTCTGTCCAGACGTGGGCCCACAGTAGGCGCCAGTCTCACCTGAGAGTCCCTCACGTCCTATACCCGCAGTGATTGTTCCTCTCTGTCCAGACGTGGGGCTCTCAGTAGGCGCCAGTCTCACCTGAGAGTCCCTCACGTCCTATACTCGCAGTGATTGTTCCTCTCTGTCCAGACGTGGGGCCCACAGTAGGCGCCAGTCTCACCTGAGAGTCCCTCACGTCCTATACTCGCAGTGATTGTTCCTCTCTGTCCAGACGTGGGGCCCACAGTAGGCGCCAGTCTCACCTGAGAGTCCCTCACGTCCTGTACTCGCTGTGATTGTTCCTCTCTGTCCAGACGTGGGGCCCACAGTAGGCACCAGTCTCACCTGAGAGTCCCTCACGTCCTGTACCCGCAGTGATTGTTCCTCTCTGTCCAGACGTGGGGCCCACAGTAGGCACCAGTCTCACCTGAGAGTCCCTCACGTCCTATACTCGCAGTGATTGTTCCTCTCTGTCCAGACGTGGGCCCACAGTAGGCGCCAGTCTCACCTGAGAGTCCCTCACGTCCTATACTCGCAGTGATTGTTCCTCTCTGTCCAGACGTGGGGCCACAGTAGGCGCCAGTCTCACCTGAGAGTCCCTCACGTCCTCTACTCGCAGTGATTGTTCCTCTCTGTCCAGACGTGGGGCCCACAGTAGGCACCAGTCTCACCTGAGAGTCCCTCACGTCCTGTACTCGCAGTGATTGTTCCTCTCTGTCCAGACGTGAGGCCACAGTAGTCACCAGTCTCACCTGAGAGTCCCTCACGTCCTGTACTCGCAGTGATTGTTCCTCTCTGTCCAGACGTGAGGCCCACAGTAGGCGCCAGTCTCACCTGATAGTCCCTCACGTCCTAAACTCGCAGTGATTGTTCCTCTCTGTCCAGACGTGGGGCCCACAGTAGGCGCCAGTCTCACCTGAGAGTCCCTCACGTCCTATACCCGCAGTGATTGTTCCTCTCTGTCCAGACGTGGGGCCACAGTGGGCGCCAGTCTCACCTGAGAGTCCCTCACGTCCTGTACTCGCAGTGATTGTTCCTCTCTGTCCAGACGTGGGGCCCACAGTAGGCGCCAGTCTCACCTGAGAGTCCCTCACGTCCTATACCCGCAGTGATTGTTCCTCTCTGTCCAGACGTGGGGCCCACAGTAGGCACCAGTCTCACCTGAGAGTCCCTCACGTCCTATACTCGCAGTGATTGTTCCTCTCTGTCCAGACGTGGGGCCACAGTGGGCGCCAGTCTCACCTGAGAGTCCCTCACGTCCTATACCCGCAGTGATTGTTCCTCTCTGTCCAGACGTGGGGCCCACAGTAGGCACCAGTATCACCTGAGAGTCCCTAACGTCCTGTACTCGCAGTGATTGTTCCTCTCTGTCCAGACGTGGGGCCACAGTAGGCACCAGTCTCACCTGAGAGTCCCTCACGTCCTGTACTCGCAGTGATTGTTCCTCTCTGTCCAGACGTGGGGCTACAGTAGGAGGCAGTCTCACCTGAGAGTCCCTCACGTCCTATACTCGCAGTGATTGTTCCTCTCTGTCCAGACGTGAGGCCACAGTAGGCGCCAGTCTCACCTGAGAGTCCCTCACGTCCTATACCCGCAGTGATTGTTCCTCTCTGTCCAGACGTGGGGCCCACAGTAGGCACCAGTCTCACCTGAGAGTCCCTCACGTCCTGTACTCGCAGTGATTGTTCCTCTCTGTCCAGACGTGGGGCCCACAGTAGGCGCCAGTCTCACCTGAGAGTCCCTCACGTCCTACACCCGCAGTGATTGTTCCTCTCTGTCCAGACGTGGGGCCCACAGTAGGCACCAGTCTCACCTGAGAGTCCCTCACGTCCTGTACTCGCAGTGATTGTTCCTCTCTGTCCAGACGTGGGGCCCACAGTAGGCACCAGTCTCACCTGAGAGTCCCTCACGTCCTATACTCGCAGTGATTGTTCCTCTCTGTCCAGACGTGGGGCCCACAGTAGGCGCCAGTCTCACCTGAGAGTCCCTCACGTCCTATACCCGCAGTGATTGTTCCTCTCTGTGCAGACGTGGGGCCCACAGTAGGCGCCAGTCTCACCTGAGAGTCCCTCACGTCCTGTACTCGCAGTGATTGTTCCTCTCTGTCCAGACGTGAGGCCACAGTAGGCGCCAGTCTCACCTGAGAGTCCCTCACGTCCTCTACTCGCAGTGATTGTTCCTCTCTGTCCAGACGTGGGGCCCACAGTAGGCACCAGTCTCACCTGAGAGTCCCTCACGTCCTGTACTCGCAGTGATTGTTCCTCTCTGTCCAGACGTGGGGCCACAGTAGGCGCCAGTCTCACCTGAGAGTCCCTCACGTCCTATACTCGCAGTGATTGTTCCTCTCTGTCCAGACGTGGGCCCACAGTAGGCGCCAGTCTCACCTGAGAGTCCCTCACGTCCTATACTCGCAGTGATTGTTCCTCTCTGTCCAGACGTGGGGCCACAGTAGGCGCCAGTCTCACCTGAGAGTCCCTCACGTCCTATACTCGCAGTGATTGTTCCTCTCTGTCCAGACGTGGGCCCACAGTAGGCGCCAGTCTCACCTGAGAGTCCCTCACGTCCTATACTCGCAGTGATTGTTCCTCTCTGTCCAGACGTGGGGTCCACAGTAGGCGCCAGTCTCACCTGAGAGTCCCTCACGTCCTATACTCGCAGTGATTGTTCCTCTCTGTCCAGACGTGGGGCCCACAGTAGGCGCCAGTCTCACCTGAGAGTCCCTCACGTCCTATACTCGCAGTGATTGTTCCTCTCTGTCCAGACGTGGGGCCACAGTAGGCGCCAGTCTCACCTGAGAGTCCCTCACGTCCTATACCCGCAGTGATTGTTCCTCTCTGTCCAGACGTGAGGCCCACAGTAGGCGCCAGTCTCACCTGAGAGTCCCTCACGTCCTATACTCGCAGTGATTGTTCCTCTCTGTCCAGACGTGGGGCCCACAGTAGGCGCCAGTCTCACCTGAGAGTCCCTCACGTCCTGTACTCGCAGTGATTGTTCCTCTCTGTCCAGACGTGGGGCCCACAGTAGGCGTCAGTCTCTTCTGAGAGTCCCTCACGTCCTATACTCGCAGTGATTGTTCCTCTCTTCAGACGTGGCCCAGTAGGTCCCAGTCTCACCTGAGTCCCTCACGTCCTATACTCGCAGTGATTGTTCCTCTCTGTCCAGACGTGGGCCCCACAGTAGGGCAGCTCACCTAGACTCTTCCTCACGTGCCCTAGGCGCCAGTCTCACCTGAGAGTCCCTCACGTCCTATACTCGCCAGTGATTGTTCCACTCTGTCCAGTCTGAGGGCCCCTATACTCGCAGTGATTGTTCCTCTCTGTCCAGACGTGGGCCCACAGTAGGCGCCAGTCTCACCTGAGAGTCCCTCACGTCCTATACTCGCAGTGATTGTTCCTCTCTGTCCAGACGTGGGGTCCACAGTAGGCGCCAGTCTCACCTGAGAGTCCCTCACGTCCTATACTCGCAGTGATTGTTCCTCTCTGTCCAGACGTGGGGCCCACAGTAGGCGCCAGTCTCACCTGAGAGTCCCTCACGTCCTATACTCGCAGTGATTGTTCCTCTCTGTCCAGACGTGGAGCCACAGTAGGCGCCAGTCTCACCTGAGAGTCCCTCACGTCCTATACTCGCAGTGATTGTTCCTCTCTGTCCAGACGTGGGGCCCACAGTAGGCGCCAGTCTCACCTGAGAGTCCCTCACGTCCTGTACTCGCTGTGATTGTTCCTCTCTGTCCAGACGTGGGGCCACAGTAGGAGGCAGTCTCACCTGAGAGTCCCTCACGTCCTATACTCGCAGTGATTGTTCCTCTCTGTCCAGACGTGGGGCCCACAGTAGGAGGCAGTCTCACCTGAGAGTCCCTCACGTCCTATACTCGCAGTGATTGTTCCTCTCTGTCCAGACGTGGGGCCCACAGTAGGCGCCAGTCTCACCTGAGAGTCCCTCACGTCCTGTACTCGCTGTGATTGTTCCTCTCTGTCCAGACGTGGGGCCACAGTAGGCACCAGTCTCACCTGAGAGTCCCTCACGTCCTATACTCGCAGTGATTGTTCCTCTCTGTCCAGACGTGGGGCCCACAGTAGGCGCCAGTCTCACCTGAGAGTCCCTCACGTCCTACACTCGCAGTGATTGTTCCTCTCTGTCCAGACGTGGGGCCCACAGTAGGCGCCAGTCTCACCTGAGAGTCCCTCACGTCCTATACTCGCTGTGATTGTTCCTCTCTGTCCAGACGTGGGGCCACAGTAGGCGCCAGTCTCACCTGAGAGTCCCTCACGTCCTGTACTCGCTGTGATTGTTCCTCTCTGTCCAGACGTGGGGCCCACAGTAGGCGCCAGTCTCACCTGAGAGTCCCTCACGTCCTATACTCGCAGTGATTGTTCCTCTCTGTCCAGACGTGGGGCCCACAGTAGGCGCCAGTCTCACCTGAGAGTCCCTCACGTCCTATACCCGCAGTGATTGTTCCTCTTTGTCCAGACGTGGGGCCACAGTAGAAGCCAGTCTCACCTGAGAGTCCCTCACGTCCTATACTCGCAGTGATTGTTCCTCTCTGTCCAGACGTGGGGCCACAGTAGGCGCCAGTCTCACCTGAGAGTCCCTCACGTCCTATACTCGCAGTGATTGTTCCTCTCTGTCCAGACGTGGGGCCACAGTAGGCGCCAGTCTCACCTGAGAGTCCCTCACGTCCTATACTCGCAGTGATTGTTCCTCTCTGTCCAGACGTGGGGCCCAAAGTAGGCGCCAGTCTCACCTGAGAGTCCCTCACGTCCTGTACTCGCAGTGATTGTTCCTCTCTGTCCAGACGTGGGGCCCACAGTAGGCGCCAGTCTCACCTGAGAGTCCCTCACGTCCTGTACTCGCAGTGATTGTTCCTCTCTGTCCAGACGTGGGGCCCACAGTAGGCGCCAGTCTCACCTGAGAGTCCCTCACGTCCTATACTCGCAGTGATTGTTCCTCTCTGTCCAGACGTGGGGCCACAGTGGGCGCCAGTCTCACCTGAGAGTCCCTCACGTCCTATACTCGCAGTGATTGTTCCTCTCTGTCCAGACGTGGGGCCACAGTAGGCGCCAGTCTCACCTGAGAGTCCCTCACGTCCTGTACTCGCAGTGATTGTTCCTCTCTGTCCAGACGTGGGGCCACAGTGGGCGCCAGTCTCACCTGAGAGTCCCTCACGTCCTACACCCGCAGTGATTGTTCCTCTCTGTCCAGACGTGGGGCCCACAGTAGGCGCCAGTCTCACCTGAGAGTCCCTCACGTCCTGTACTCGCAGTGATTGTTCCTCTCTGTCCAGACGTGGGGCCACAGTAGGCGCCAGTCTCACCTGAGAGTCCCTCACGTCCTACACCCGCAGTGATTGTTCCTCTCTGTCCAGACGTGGGGCCCACAGTAGGCGCCAGTCTCACCTGAGAGTCCCTCACGTCCTGTACTCGCAGTGATTGTTCCTCTCTGTCCAGACGTGGGGCCACAGTGGGCGCCAGTCTCACCTGAGAGTCCCTCACGTCCTGTACTCGCAGTGATTGTTCCTCTCTGTCCAGACGTGGGGCCCACAGTAGGCGCCAGTCTCACCTGAGAGTCCCTCACGTCCTATACTCGCAGTGATTGTTCCTCTCTGTCCAGACGTGAGGCCACAGTAGGCACCAGTCTCACCTGAGAGTCCCTCACGTCCTATACTCGCAGTGATTGTTCCTTTCTGTCCAGACGTGGGGCCCACAGTAGGCGCCAGTCTCACCTGAGAGTCCCTCACGTCCTATACTCGCAGTGATTGTTCCTCTCTGTCCAGACGTGGGGCCCACAGTAGGCACCAGTCTCACCTGAGAGTCCCTCACGTCCTATACTCGCAGTGATTGTTCCTCTCTGTCCAGACGTGGGGCAAACAGTAGGCGCCAGTCTCACCTGAGAGTCCCTCACGTCCTGGACTCGCAGTGATTGTTCCTCTCTGTCCAGACGTGGGGCCCACAGTAGGCACCAGTCTCACCTGAGAGTCCCTCACGTCCTATACTCGCAGTGATTGTTCCTCTTTGTCCAGACGTGGGGTCCACAGTAGTCACCAGTCTCACCTGAGAGTCCCTCACGTCCTGTACTCGCAGTGATTGTTCCTCTCTGTCCAGACGTGGGGCCCACAGTAGGCACCAGTCTCACCTGAGAGTCCCTCACGTCCTATACTCGCAGTGATTGTTCCTCTCTGTCCAGACGTGGGGCCCACAGTAGGCACCAGTCTCACCTGAGAGTCCCTCACGTCCTGTACTCGCAGTGATTGTTCCTCTCTGTCCAGACGTGGGGCTCACAGTAGGCGCCAGTCTCACCTGAGAGTCCCTCACGTCCTATACTCGCAGTGATTGTTCCTCTCTGTCCAGACGTGGGGCCACAGTAGGCGCCAGTCTCACCTGAGAGTCCCTCACGTCCTATACTCGCAGTGATTGTTCCTCTCTGTCCATACGTGGGGCCACAGTAGGCGCCAGTCTCACCTGAGAGTCCCTCACGTCCTATACTCGCAGTGATTGTTCCTCTCTGTCCAGACGTGGAGCCACAGTAGGCACCAGTCTCACCTGAGAGTCCCTCACGTCCTACACCCGCAGTGATTGTTCCTCTCTGTCCAGACGTGGGGCTCACAGTAGGCGCCAGTCTCACCTGAGAGTCCCTCACGTCCTGTACTCGCTGTGATTGTTCCTCTCTGTCCAGACGTGGGGCCCACAGTAGGCACCAGTCTCACCTGAGAGTCCCTCACGTCCTATACTCGCAGTGATTGTTCCTCTCTGTCCAGACGTGGGGCCACAGTAGGCACCAGTCTCACCTGAGAGTCCCTCACGTCCTATACTCGCAGTGATTGTTCCTCTTTGTCCAGACGTGGGGTCCACAGTAGTCACCAGTCTCACCTGAGAGTCCCTCACGTCCTATACTCGCAGTGATTGTTCCTCTCTGTCCAGACGTGGGGCCACAGTGGGCGCCAGTCTCACCTGAGAGTCCCTCACGTCCTATACTCGCAGTGATTGTTCCTCTTTGTCCAGACGTGGGGTCCACAGTAGGCGCCAGTCTCACCTGAGAGTCCCTCACGTCCTATACGTCCTATACTCGCAGTGATTGTTCCTCTCTGTCCAGACGTGGGGCCACAGTAGGCGCCAGTCTCACCTGAGAGTCCCTCACGTCCTACACCCGCAGTGATTGTTCCTCTCTGTCCAGACGTGGGGCAAACAGTAGGCGCCAGTCTCACCTGAGAGTCCCTCACGTCCTGTACTCGCAGTGATTGTTCCTCTCTGTCCAGACGTGGGGCCCACAGTAGGCACCAGTCTCACCTGAGAGTCCCTCACGTCCTATACTCGCAGTGATTGTTCCTCTCTGTCCAGACGTGGGGCCCACAGTAGGCACCAGTCTCACCTGAGAGTCCCTCACGTCCTATACTCGCAGTGATTGTTCCTCTCTGTCCAGACGTGGGGCCCACAGTAGGCGCCAGTCTCACCTGAGAGTCCCTCACGTCCTATACTCGCAGTGATTGTTCCTCTCTGTCCAGACGTGGGGCCCACAGTAGGCGCCAGTCTCACCTGAGAGTCCCTCACGTCCTATACTCGCAGTGATTGTTCCTCTCTGTCCAGACGTGGGGCCCACAGTAGGCGCCAGTCTCACCTGAGAGTCCCTCAAGTCCTGTACTCGCAGTGATTGTTCCTCTCTGTCCAGACGTGGGGCTCACAGTAGGCGCCAGTCTCACCTGAGAGTCCCTCACGTCCTGTACTCGCAGTGATTGTTCCTCTCTGTCCAGACGTGGGGCCCACAGTAGGCACCGGTCTCACCTGAGAGTCCCTCACGTCCTATACTCGCAGTGATTGTTCCTCTCTGTCCAGACGTGGGGCTCACAGTAGGCGCCAGTCTCACCTGAGAGTCCCTCACGTCCTATACTCGCAGTGATTGTTCCTCTCTGTCCAGACGTGGGGCCCACAGTAGGCGCCAGTCTCACCTGAGAGTCCCTCACGTCCTACACCCGCAGTGATTGTTCCTCTCTGTCCAGACGTGGGGCAAACAGTAGGCGCCAGTCTCACCTGAGAGTCCCTCACGTCCTGTACTCGCAGTGATTGTTCCTCTCTGTCCGGACGTGGGGCCCACAGTAGGCGCCAGTCTCACCTGAGAGTCCCTCACGTCCTACACCCGCAGTGATTGTTCCTCTCTGTCCAGACGTGGGGCAAACAGTAGGCGCCAGTCTCACCTGAGAGTCCTTCACGTCCTGTACTCGCTGTGATTGTTCCTCTCTGTCCAGACGTGGGGCCCACAGTAGGCGCCAGTCTCACCTGAGAGTCCCTCACGTCCTGTACTCGCAGTGATTGTTCCTCTCTGTCCAGACGTGGGGCCCACAGTAGGCGCCAGTCTCACCTGAGAGTCCCTCACGTCCTGTACTCGCAGTGATTGTTCCTCTCTGTCCAGACGTGGGGCCCACAGTAGGCACCAGTCTCACCTGAGAGTCCCTCACGTCCTATACTCGCAGTGATTGTTCCTCTCTGTCCAGACGTGGGGCCACAGTAGGCGCCAGTCTCACCTGAGAGTCCCTCACGTCCTGTACTCGCAGTGATTGTTCCTCTCTGTCCAGACGTGGGGCCACAGTAGGCACCAGTCTCACCTGAGAGTCCCTCACGTCCTATACTCGCAGCGATTGTTCCTCTCTGTCCAGACGTGGGGCTCACAGTAGGCGCCAGTCTCACCTGAGAGTCCCTCACGTCCTATACTCGCAGTGATTGTTCCTCTCTGTCCAGACGTGGGGCTCACAGTAGGCGCCAGTCTCACCTGAGAGTCCCTCACGTCCTATACTCGCAGTGATTGTTCCTCTCTGTCCAGACGTGGGGCCACAGTAGGCACCAGTCTCACCTGAGAGTCCCTCACGTCCTATACTCGCAGTGATTGTTCCTCTCTGTCCAGACGTGGGGCTCAAAGTAGGCGCCAGTCTCACCTGAGAGTCCCTCACGTCCTATACTCGCAGTGATTGTTCCTCTCTGTCCAGACGTGGGGCCACAGTAGGCACCAGTCTCACCTGAGAGTCCCTCACGTCCTATACTCGCAGTGATTGTTCCTCTCTGTCCAGACGTGGGGCTCACAGTGGGCGCCAGTCTCACCTGAGAGTCCCTCACGTCCTATACTCGCAGTGATTGTTCCTCTCTGTCCAGACGTGGGGCTCACAGTAGGCGCCAGTCTCACCTGAGAGTCCCTCACGTCCTATACTCGCAGTGATTGCTCCTCTCTGTCCAGACGTGGGGCCACAGTGGGCGCCAGTCTCACCTGAGAGTCCCTCACGTCCTATACTCGCAGTGATTGTTCCTCTCTGTCCAGACGTGGGGCCACAGTAGTCACCAGTCTCACCTGAGAGTCCCTCACGTCCTGTACTCGCAGTGATTGTTCCTCTCTGTTCAGACGTGGGGCCACAGTAGGCGCCAGTCTCACCTGAGAGTCCCTCACGTCCTATACTCGCAGTGATTGTTCCTCTCTGTCCAGACGTGGAGCCCACAGTAGGCGCCAGTCTCACCTGAGGGTCCCTCACGTCCTGTACTCGCAGTGATTGTTCCTCTCTGTCCAGACGTGGGGCCCACAGTAGGCGCCAGTCTCACCTGAGAGTCCCTCACGTCCTATACTCGCAGTGATTGTTCCTCTCTGTTCAGACGTGGGGCCCACAGTAGGCACCAGTCTCACCTGAGAGTCCCTCACGTCCTGTACTCGCAGTGATTGTTCCTCTCTGTCCAGACGTGGGGCCCACAGTAGGCGCCAGTCTCACCTGAGAGTCCCTCACGTCCTATACTCGCAGTGATTGTTCCTCTCTGTCCAGACGTGGGGCCACAGTAGGCGCCAGTCTCACCTGAGAGTCCCTCACGTCCTATACTCGCAGTGATTGTTCCTCTCTGTCCAGACGTGGGCCTACAGTAGGCGCCAGTCTCACCTGAGAGTCCCTCACGTCCCATACTCGCAGTGATTGTTCCTCTCTGTCCAGACGTGAGGCCCACAGTAGGCGCCAGTCTCACCTGAGTGTCCCTCACGTCCTGTACTCGCAGTGATTGTTCCTCTCTGTCCAGACGTGGGCCCACAGTAGGCACCAGTCTCACCTGAGAGTCCCTCACGTCCTATACTCGCAGTGATTGTTCCTCTCTGTCCAGACGTGGGGCCACAGTAGGCGCCAGTCTCACCTGAGAGTCCCTCACGTCCTGTACTCGCAGTGATTGTTCCTCTCTGTCCAGACGTGGGGCCCACAGTAGGCGCCAGTCTCACCTGAGAGTCCCTCACGTCCTGTACTCGCAGTGATTGTTCCTCTCTGTCCAGACGTGGGGCTCACAGTAGGCGCCAGTCTCACCTGAGAGTCCCTCACGTCCTATACTCGCAGTGATTGTTCCTCTCTGTCCAGACGTGGGGCCCACAGTAGGCGCCAGTCTCACCTGAGAGTCCCTCACGTCCTATACTCGCAGTGATTGTTCCTCTCTGTCCAGACGTGGGGCCCACAGTAGGCGCCAGTCTCACCTGAGAGTCCCTCACGTCCTACACTCGCAGTGATTGTTCCTCTCTGTCCAGACGTGGGCCCACAGTAGGCGCCAGTCTCACCT
Organism: Brachyptera risi; assembly: GCA_964007535.1. Taxonomy (NCBI): domain Eukaryota; kingdom Metazoa; phylum Arthropoda; class Insecta; order Plecoptera; family Taeniopterygidae; genus Brachyptera; species Brachyptera risi. The sequence continues at coordinate 23,197 of CAXFZR010000076.1, forward strand.
GAGAGTCCCTCACGTCCTGTACTCGCAGTGATTGTTCCTCTCTGTCCAGACGTGGGGCCCACAGTAGGCACCAGTCTCACCTGAGAGTCCCTCACGTCCTATACTCGCAGTGATTGTTCCCCTCTGTCCAGACGTGGGCCCACAGTAGGCGCCAGTCTCACCTGAGAGTCCCTCACGTCCTATACTCGCAGTGATTGTTCCTCTCTGTCCAGACGTGGGGCCCACAGTAGGCGCCAGTCTCACCTGAGAGTCCCTCAAGTCCTGTACTCGCAGTGATTGTTCCTCTATGTCCAGACGTGGGGCTCACAGTAGGCGCCAGTCTCACCTGAGAGTCCCTCACGTCCTATACTCGCAGTGATTGTTCCTCTCTGTCCAGACGTGGGGCCCACAGTAGGCGCCAGTCTCACCTGAGAGTCCCTCACGTCCTGTACTCGCAGTGATTGTTCCTCTCTGTCCAGACGTGGGCCCACAGTAGGCGCCAGTCTCACCTGAGAGTCCCTCACGTCCTATACTCGCAGTGATTGTTCCTCTCTGTCCAGACGTGGGGCCCACAGTAGGCGCCAGTCTCACCTGAGAGTCCCTCACGTCCTATACTCGCAGTGATTGTTCCTCTCTGTCCAGACGTGGGGCCCACAGTAGGCGCCAGTCTCACCTGAGAGTCCCTCACGTCCTATACTCGCAGTGATTGTTCCTCTCTGTCCAGACGTGGGGCCACAGTAGGCACCAGTCTCACCTGAGAGTCCCTCACGTCCTATACTCGCAGTGATTGTTCCTCTCTGTCCAGACGTGGGGCCACAGTAGGCGCCAGTCTCACCTGAGAGTCCCTCACGTCCTACACTCGCAGTGATTGTTCCTCTCTGTCCAGACGTGGGGCCCACAGTAGGCGCCAGTCTCACCTGAGAGTCCCTCACGTCCTATACTCGCAGTGATTGTTCCTCTCTGTCCAGACGTGGGGCCCACAGTAGGCGCCAGTCTCACCTGAGAGTCCCTCACGTCCTACCCTAGCAGTGATTGTTCCTCTCTGTCCAGACGTGGGGCCCACAGTAGGCGCCAGTCTCACCTGAGAGTCCCTCACGTCCTGTACTCGCAGTGATTGTTCCTCTCTGTCCAGACGTGAGGCCCACAGTAGGCGCCAGTCTCACCTGAGAGTCCCTCACGTCCTGTACTCGCAGTGATTGTTCCTCTCTGTCCAGACGTGAGGCCCACAGTAGGCGCCAGTCTCACCTGAGAGTCCCTCACGTCCAATACTCGCAGTGATTGTTCCTCTCTGTCCAGACGTGGGGCCCACAGTAGGCGCCAGTCTCACCTGAGAGTCCCTCACGTCCTATACTCGCAGTGATTGTTCCTCTCTGTCCAGACGTGGGGCCACAGTAGGCGCCAGTCTCACCTGAGAGTCCCTCACGTCCTATACTCGCAGTGATTGTTCCTCTCTGTCCAGACGTGGGGCTCACAGTAGGCGCCAGTCTCACCTGAGAGTCCCTCACGTCCTATACTCGCAGTGATTGTTCCTCTCTGTCCAGACGTGGGGCCACAGTAGGCGCCAGTCTCACCTGAGAGTCCCTCACGTCCTGTACTCGCTGTGATTGTTCCTCTCTGTCCAGACGTGAGGCCCACAGTAGGCGCCAATCTCACCTGAGAGTCCCTCACGTCCTATACTCGCAGTGATTGTTCCTCTCTGTCCAGACGTGGGGCCACAGTAGGCGCCAGTCTCACCTGAGAGTCCCTCACGTCCTGTACTCGCTGTGATTGTTCCTCTCTGTCCAGACGTGAGGCCCACAGTAGGCGCCAGTCTCACCTGAGAGTCCCTCACGTCCTATACTCGCAGTGATTGTTCCTCTCTGTCCAGACGTGGGGCCCACAGTAGGCGCCAGTCTCACCTGAGAGTCCCTCACGTCCTATACTCGCAGTGATTGTTCCTCTCTGTCCAGACGTGGGGCCCACAGTAGGCGCCAGTCTCACCTGAGAGTCCCTCACGTCCTGTACTCGCAGTGATTGTTCCTCTCTGTCCAGACGTGAGGCCCACAGTAGGCGCCAGTCTCACCTGAGAGTCCCTCACGTCCAATACTCGCAGTGATTGTTCCTCTCTGTCCAGACGTGGGGCCCACAGTAGGCGCCAGTCTCACCTGAGAGTCCCTCACGTCCTGTACTCGCAGTGATTGTTCCTCTCTGTCCAGACGTGAGGCCCACAGTAGGCGCCAGTCTCACCTGAGAGTCCCTCACGTCCTATACTCGCAGTGATTGTTCCTCTCTGTCCAGACGTGGGGCCCACAGTAGGCGCCAGTCTCACCTGAGAGTCCCTCAAGTCCTGTACTCGCAGTGATTGTTCCTCTCTGTCCAGACGTGGGGCTCACAGTAGGCGCCAGTCTCACCTGAGAGTTCCTCACGTCCTGTACTCGCAGTGATTGTTCCTCTCTGTCCAGACGTGGGGCCCACAGTAGGCACCAGTCTCACCTGAGAGTCCCTCACGTCCTGTACTCGCAGTGATTGTTCCTCTCTGTCCAGACGTGGGGCCCACAGTAGGCACCAGTCTCACCTGAGAGTCCCTCACGTCCTATACTCGCAGTGATTGTTCCTCTCTGTCCAGACGTGGGCCCACAGTAGGCGCCAGTCTCACCTGAGAGTCCCTCACGTCCTATACTCGCAGTGATTGTTCCTCTCTGTCCAGACGTGAGGCCCACAGTAGGCGCCAGTCTCACCTGAGAGTCCCTCACGTCCTGTACTCGCAGTGATTGTTCCTCTTTGTCCAGACGTGGGGCCCACAGTAGGCACCAGTCTCACCTGAGAGTCCCTCACGTCCTATACTCGCAGTGATTGTTCCTCTCTGTCCAGACGTGGGGCCACAGTAGGCACCAGTCTCACCTGAGCGTCCCTCACGTCCTATACTCGCAGTGATTGTTCCTCTCTGTCCAGACGTGGGGCCCACAGTAGGTGCCAGTCTCACCTGAGAGTCCCTCACGTCCTATACCCGCAGTGATTGTTCCTCTCTGTCCAGACGTGAGGCCACAGTAGGCACCAGTCTCACCTGAGAGTCCCTCACGTCCTATACTCGCAGTGATTGTTCCTCTCTGTCCAGACGTGAGGCCCACAGTAGGCACCAGTCTCACCTGAGAGTCCCTCACGTCCTATACTCGCAGTGATTGTTCCTCTCTGTCCAGACGTAGGGCCACAGTAGGCGCCAGTCTCACCTGAGAGTCCCTCACGTCCTATACTCGCAGTGATTGTTCCTCTCTGTCCAGACGTTGAGCTACAGTAGGCGCCAGTCTCACCTGAGAGTCCCTCACGTCCTATACTCGCAGTGATTGTTCCTCTCTGTCCAGACGTGGGGCCACAGTAGGCGCCAGTCTCACCTGAGAGTCCCTCACGTCCTATACCCGCAGTGATTGTTCCTCTCTGTCCAGACGTGAGGCCACAGTAGGCGCCAGTCCCACCTGAGAGTCCCTCACATCCTGTACTCGCAGTGATTTTTCCTCTCTGTCCAGACGTGGGGCCACAGTAGGCGCCAGTCTCACCTGAGAGTCCCTCACGTCCTATACTCGCAGTGATTGTTCCTCTCTGTCCAGACGTGGGGCCACAGTAGGCGCCAGTCTCACCTGAGAGTCCCTCACGTCCTATACTCGCAGTGATTGTTCCTCTCTGTCCAGACGTGGGGCCCACAGTAGGCGCCAGTCTCACCCGACAGTCCCTCACGTCCTATACTCGCAGTGATTGTTCCTCTCTGTCCAGACGTGGGGCCCACAGTAGGCGCCAGTCTCACCTGAGAGTCCCTCACGTCCTACACTCGCAGTGATTGTTCCTCTCTGTCCAGACGTGGGGCCCACAGTAGGCGCCAATCTCACCTGAGAGTCCCTCACGTCCTATACTCGCAGTGATTGTTCCTCTCTGTCCAGACGTGGGGCCACAGTAGGCGCCAGTCTCACCTGAGAGTCCCTCACGTCCTATACTCGCAGTGATTGTTCCTCTCTGTCCAGACGTGGGGCCCACAGTAGGCGCCAGTCTCACCTGGGAGTCCCACACGTCCTATACTCGCAGTGATTGTTCCTCTCTGTCCAGACGTGAGGCCCACAGTAGGCGCCAGTCTCACCTGAGAGTCCCTCACGTCCTATACTCGCAGTGATTGTTCCTCTCTGTCCAGACGTGGAGCTACAGTAGGCGCCAGTCTCACCTGAGAGTCCCTCACGTCCTGTACTCGCAGTGATTGTTCCTCTCTGTCCAGACGTGGGGCCCACAGTAGGCGCCAGTCTCACCTGAGAGTCCCTCACGTCCTGTACTCGCAGTGATTGTTCCTCTCTGTCCAGACGTGGGGCCACAGTAGGCGCCAGTCTCACCTGAGAGTCCCTCACGTCCTATACTCGCAGTGATTGTTCCTCTCTGTCCAGACGTGGGGCCCACAGTAGGCACCAGTCTCACCTGAGAGTCCCTCACGTCCTATACTCGCAGTGATTGTTCCTCTCTGTCCAGACGTGGGGCCACAGTAGGCGCCAGTCTCACCTGAGAGTCCCTCACGTCCTATACTCGCAGTGATTGTTCCTCTCTGTCCAGACGTGGGCCCACAGTAGGCGCCAGTCTCACCTGAGAGTCCCTCACGTCCTATACTCGCAGTGATTGTTCCTCTCTGTCCAGACGTGGGCCCACAGTAGGCGCCAGTCTCACCTGAGAGTCCCTCACGTCCTATACTCGCAGTGATTGTTCCTCTCTGTCCAGACGTGGGGCCCACAGTAGGCGCCAGTCTCACCTGAGAGTCCCTCACGTCCTGTACTCGCTGTGATTGTTCCTCTCTGTCCAGACGTGGGGCCCACAGTAGGCACCAGTCTCACCTGAGAGTCCCTCACGTCCTATACTCGCAGTGATTGTTCCTCTCTGTCCAGACGTGGGGCCCACAGTAGGCGCCAGTCTCACCTGAGAGTCCCTCACGTCCTATACTCGCAGTGATTGTTCCTCTCTGTCCAGACGTGGGGCCCACAGTAGGCGCCAGTCTCACCTGAGAGTCCCTCACGTCCTATAGTCGCAGTGATTGTTCCTCTCTGTCCAGACGTGGGGCCACAGTAGGAGGCAGTCTCACCTGAGAGTCCCTCACGTCCTGTACTCGCAGTGATTGTTCCTCTCTGTCCAGACGTGGGCCCACAGTAGGCGCCAGTCTCACCTGAGAGTCCCTCACGTCCTATACTCGCAGTGATTGTTCCTCTCTGTCCGGACGTGGGGCCACAGTAGGCACCAGTCTCACCTGAGAGTCCCTCACGTCCTATACTCGCTGTGATTGTTCCTCTCTGTCCAGACGTGGGGCCACAGTAGGCACCAGTCTCACCTGAGAGTCCCTCACGTCCTATACCCGCAGTGATTGTTCCTCTCTGTCCAGACGTGAGGCCACAGTAGGCACCAGTCTCACCTGAGAGTCCCTCACGTCCTATACTCGCAGTGATTGTTCCTCTCTGTCCAGACGTGAGGCCCACAGTAGGCACCAGTCTCACCTGAGAGTCCCTCACGTCCTATACTCGCAGTGATTGTTCCTCTCTGTCCAGACGTAGGGCCACAGTAGGCGCCAGTCTCACCTGAGAGTCCATCACGTCCTATACTCGCAGTGATTGTTCCTCTCTGTCCAGACGTGGAGCTACAGTAGGCGCCAGTCTCACCTGAGAGTCCCTCACGTCCTATACTCGCAGTGATTGTTCCTCTCTGTCCAGACGTGGGGCCACAGTAGGCGCCAGTCTCACCTGAGAGTCCCTCACGTCCTATACCCGCAGTGATTGTTCCTCTCTGTCCAGACGTGAGGCCACAGTAGGCGCCAGTCCCACCTGAGAGTCCCTCACGTCCTGTACTCGCAGTGATTTTTCCTCTCTGTCCAGACGTGGGGCCACAGTAGGCGCCAGTCTCACCTGAGAGTCCCTCACGTCCTATACTCGCAGTGATTGTTCCTCTCTGTCCAGACGTGGGGCCACAGTAGGCGCCAGTCTCACCTGAGAGTCCCTCACGTCCTATACTCGCAGTGATTGTTCCTCTCTGTCCAGACGTGGGGCCCACAGTAGGCGCCAGTCTCACCTGAGAGTCCCTCACGTCCTGTACTCGCTGTGATTGTTCCTCTCTGTCCAGACGTGGGGCCCACAGTAGGCACCAGTCTCACCTGAGAGTCCCTCACGTCCTATACTCGCAGTGATTGTTCCTCTCTGTCCAGACGTGGGGCCCACAGTAGGCGCCAGTCTCACCTGAGAGTCCCTCACGTCCTATACTCGCAGTGATTGTTCCTCTCTGTCCAGACGTGGGGCCCACAGTAGGCGCCAGTCTCACCTGAGAGTCCCTCACGTCCTATAGTCGCAGTGATTGTTCCTCTCTGTCCAGACGTGGGGCCACAGTAGGAGGCAGTCTCACCTGAGAGTCCCTCACGTCCTGTACTCGCAGTGATTGTTCCTCTCTGTCCAGACGTGGGGCCACAGTAGGAGGCAGTCTCACCTGAGAGTCCCTCACGTCCTGTACTCGCAGTGATTGTTCCTCTCTGTCCAGACGTGGGCCCACAGTAGGCGCCAGTCTCACCTGAGAGTCCCTCACGTCCTATACTCGCAGTGATTGTTCCTCTCTGTCCGGACGTGGGGCCACAGTAGGCACCAGTCTCACCTGAGAGTCCCTCACGTCCTATACTCGCTGTGATTGTTCCTCTCTGTCCAGACGTGGGGCCACAGTAGGCACCAGTCTCACCTGAGAGTCCCTCACGTCCTACACCCGCAGTGATTGTTCCTCTCTGTCCAGACGTGAGGCCCACAGCAGGCACCAGTCTCACCTGAGAGTCCCTCACGTCCTATACTCGCAGTGATTGTTCCTCTCTGTCCAGACGTGGGGCCCACAGTAGGCGCCAGTCTCACCTGAGAGTCCCTCACGTCCTATACTCGCAGTGATTGTTCCTCTCTGTCCAGACGTGAGGCCCACAGCAGGCACCAGTCTCACCTGAGAGTCCCTCAAGTCCTGTACTCGCAGTGATTGTTCCTCTCTGTCCAGACGTGGGGCCACAGCAGGCGCCAGTCTCACCTGAGAGTCCCTCACGTCCTATACTCGCAGTGATTGTTCCTCTCTGTCCAGACGTGGGGCTCACAGTAGGCGCCAGTCTCACCTGAGAGTCCCTCAAGTCCTGTACTCGCAGTGATTGTTCCTCTCTGTCCAGACGTGGGGCCACAGTAGGCGCCAGTCTCACCTGAGAGTCCCTCACGTCCTACACTCGCAGTGATTGTTCCTCTCTGTCCAGACGTGGGGCCACAGTAGGCGTCAGTCTCACCTGAGAGTCCCTCACGTCCTATACTCGCAGTGATTGTTCCTCTCTGTCCAGACGTGGGGCCACAGTAGGCACCAGTCTCACCTGAGAGTCCCTCACGTCCTGTACTCGCAGTGATTGTTCCTCTCTGTCCAGACGTGGGGCCACAGTAGGCGCCAGTCTCACCTGAGTGTCCCTCACGTCCTATACTCGCAGTGATTGTTCCTCTCTGTCCAGACGTGAGGCCACAGTAGGCGCCAGTCTCACCTGAGAGTCCCTCACGTCCTACACCCGCAGTGATTGTTCCTCTCTGTCCAGACGTGGGGCCCACAGTAGGCGCCAGTCTCACCTGAGAGTCCCTCACGTCCTACACCCGCAGTGATTGTTCCTCTCTGTCCAGACGTGAGGCCCACAGTAGGCGCCAGTCTCACCTGAGAGTCCCTCACGTCCTACACTCGCAGTGATTGTTCCTCTCTGTCCAGACGTGGGGCCCACAGTAGGCGCCAGTCTCACCTGAGAGTCCCTCACGTCCTGTACTCGCAGTGATTGTTCCTCTCTGTCCAGACGTGGGGCCCACAGTAGGCACCAGTCTCACCTGAGAGTCCCTCACGTCCTATACTCGCAGAGATTGTTCCTCTCTGTCCAGACGTGGGCCCACAGTAGGCGCCAGTCTCACCTGAGAGTCCCTCACGTCCTATACTCGCAGTGATTGTTCCTCTCTGTCCAGACGTGGGGCCACAGTAGGAGGCAGTCTCACCTGAGAGTCCCTCACGTCCTATACTCGCAGTGATTGTTCCTCTCTGTCCAGACGTGGGGTCCACAGTAGGCGCCAGTCTCACCTGAGAGTCCCTCACGTCCTATACTCGCAGTGATTGTTCCTCTCTGTCCCGACGTGGGCCTACAGTAGGCGCCAGTCTCACCTGAGAGTCCCTCACGTCCTATACTCGCAGTGATTGTTCCTCTCTGTCCAGACGTGGGGCCACAGTAGGCGCCAGTCTCACCTGAGAGTCCCTCACGTCCTGTACTCGCAGTGATTGTTCCTCTCTGTCCAGACGTGGGGCCACAGTAGGCGCCAGTCTCACCTGAGAGTCCCTCACGTCCTGTACTCGCAGTGATTGTTCCTCTCTGTCCAGACGTGGGCCTACAGTAGGCGCCAGTCTCACCTGAGAGTCCCTCACGTCCTATACTCGCAGTGATTGTTCCTCTCTGTCCAGACGTGGGGCCACAGTAGGCGCCAGTCTCACCTGAGAGTCCCTCACGTCCTATACTCGCAGTGATTGTTCCTCTCTGTCCAGACGTGGGGCTCACAGTAGGCGCCAGTCTCACCTGAGAGTCCCTCACGTCCTATACTCGCTGTGATTGTTCCTCTCTGTCCAGACGTGGGGCCCACAGTAGGCGCCAGTCTCACCTGAGAGTCCCTCACGTCCTATACTCGCAGTGATTGTTCCTCTCTGTCCAGACGTGGGCCCACAGTAGGAGGCAGTCTCACCTGAGAGTCCCTCACGTCCTATACTCGCAGTGATTGTTCCTCTCTGTCCAGACGTGGGGCCCACAGTAGGCGCCAGTCTCACCTGAGAGTCCCTCACGTCCTGTACTCGCAGTGATTGTTCCTCTCTGTCCAGACGTGGGGCTCACAGTAGGCGCCAGTCTCACCTGAGAGTCCCTCACGTCCTATACTCGCAGTGATTGTTCCTCTCTGTCCAGACGTGGGGCCACAGTAGGCGCCAGTCTCACCTGAGAGTCCCTCACGTCCTATACTCGCAGTGATTGTTCCTCTCTGTCCAGACGTGGGGCCACAGTAGGCGCCAGTCTCACCTGAGAGTCCCTCACGTCCTATACTCGCAGTGATTGTTCCTCTCTGTCCAGACGTGGGGCCACAGTAGGCGCCAGTCTCACCTGAGAGTCCCTCACGTCCTATACTCGCAGAGATTGTTCCTCTCTGTCCAGACGTGGGCCCACAGTAGGCGCCAGTCTCACCTGAGAGTCCCTCACGTCCTATACTCGCAGAGATTGTTCCTCTCTGTCCAGACGTGGGCCCACAGTAGGCGCCAGTCTCACCTGAGAGTCCCTCACGTCCTATACTCGCAGTGATTGTTCCTCTCTGTCCAGACGTGGGGCCACAGTGGGCGCCAGTCTCACCTGAGAGTCCCTCACGTCCTATACTCGCAGTGATTGTTCCTCTCTGTCCAGACGTGGGGCCCACAGTAGGCGCCAGTCTCACCTGAGAGTCCCTCACGTCCTATACTCGCAGTGATTGTTCCTCTCTGTCCAGACGTGGGCCCACAGTAGGCGCCAGTCTCACCTGAGAGTCCCTCACGTCCTGTACTCGCAGTGATTGTTCCTCTCTGTCCAGACGTGAGGCCACAGTAGGCGCCAGTCTCACCTGAGAGTCCCTCACGTCCTATACTCGCAGTGATTGTTCCTCTCTGTCCAGACGTGGGGCCCACAGTAGGCGCCAGTCTCACCTGAGAGTCCCTCACGTCCTATACTCGCAGTGATTGTTCCTCTCTGTCCAGACGTGGGGCCCACAGTAGGCGCCAGTCTCACCTGAGAGTCCCTCACGTCCTATACTCGCAGTGATTGTTCCTCTCTGTCCAGACGTGGGCCCACAGTAGGCGCCAGTCTCACCCGACAGTCCCTCACGTCCTATACTCGCAGTGATTGTTCCTCTCTGTCCAGACGTGGGGCCACAGTAGGCGTCAGTCTCACCTGAGAGTCCCTCACGTCCTATACTCGCAGTGATTGTTCCTCTCTGTCCAGACGTGGGCCCACAGTAGGCGCCAGTCTCACCCGACAGTCCCTCACGTCCTATACTCGCAGTGATTGTTCCTCTCTGTCCAGACGTGGGGCCACAGTAGGCGTCAGTCTCACCTGAGAGTCCCTCACGTCCTATACTCGCAGTGATTGTTCCTCTCTGTCCAGACGTGGGGCCACAGTAGGCGTCAGTCTCACCTGAGAGTCCCTCACGTCCTATACTCGCAGTGATTGTTCCTCTCTGTCCAGACGTGGGGCCACAGTAGGCGTCAGTCTCACCTGAGAGTCCCTCACGTCCTATACTCGCAGTGATTGTTCCTCTCTGTCCAGACGTGGGGCCACAGTAGGCGTCAGTCTCACCTGAGAGTCCCTCACGTCCTATACTCGCAGTGATTGTTCCTCTCTGTCCAGACGTGGGCCCACAGTAGGCGCCAGTCTCACCCGACAGTCCCTCACGTCCTATACTCGCAGTGATTGTTCCTCTCTGTCCAGACGTGGGGCCACAGTAGGCGTCAGTCTCACCTGAGAGTCCCTCACGTCCTATACTCGCAGTGATTGTTCCTCTCTGTCCAGACGTGAGGCCACAGTAGGCGCCAGTCTCACCTGAGAGTCCCTCACGTCCTATACTCGCAGTGATTGTTCCTCTCTGTCCAGACGTGGGGCCCACAGTAGGCGCCAGTCTCACCTGAGAGTCCCTCACGTCCTATACTCGCAGTGATTGTTCCTCTCTGTCCAGACGTGGGCCCACAGTAGGCGCCAGTCTCACCCGACAGTCCCTCACGTCCTATACTCGCAGTGATTGTTCCTCTCTGTCCAGACGTGAGGCCCACAGTAGGCGCCAGTCTCACCTGAGAGTCCCTCACGTCCTATACTCGCAGTGATTGTTCCTCTCTGTCCAGACGTGGGGCCACAGTAGGCGCCAGTCTCACCTGAGAGTCCCTCACGTCCTATACTCGCAGTGATTGTTCCTCTCTGTCCAGACGTGGGGCCCACAGTAGGCGCCAGTCTCACCCGACAGTCCCTCACGTCCTATACTCGTAGTGATTGTTCCTCTCTGTCCAGACGTGGGGCCCACAGTAGGCGCCAGTCTCACCTGAGAGTCCCTCACGTCCTATACTCGCAGTGATTGTTCCTCTCTGTCCAGACGTGGGGCCCACAGTAGGCGCCAGTCTCACCTGAGAGTCCCTCACGTCCTGTACTCGCAGTGATTGTTCCTCTCTGTCCAGACGTGGGGCCACAGTAGGCGCCAGTCTCACCTGAGAGTCCCTCACGTCCTATACTCGCAGTGATTGTTCCTCTCTGTCCAGACGTGGGGCCACAGTAGGCGCCAGTCTCACCTGAGAGTCCCTCACGTCCTATACTCGCAGTGATTGTTCCTCTCTGTCCAGACGTGGGGCCCACAGTGGGCGCCAGTCTCACCTGAGAGTCCCTCACGTCCTATACTCGCAGTGATTGTTCCTCTCTGTCCAGACGTGGGGCCCACAGTAGGCGCCAGTCTCACCTGAGAGTCCCTCACGTCCTATACTCGCAGTGATTGTTCCTCTCTGTCCAGACGTGAGGCCCACAGTAGGCGCCAGTCTCACCTGAGAGTCCCTCACGTCCTATACTCGCAGTGATGTCCTCTCTGTCCAGACGTGAGGCCCACAGTAGGCGCCAGTCTCACCTGAGAGTCCCTCACGTCCTATACTCGCAGTGATTGTTCCTCTCTGTCCAGACGTGGGGCCCACAGTAGGCGCCAGTCTCACCTGAGAGTCCCTCACGTCCTATACTCGCAGTGATGTCCTCTGATGAAATCTTCAAACGAATCCTCTGATATTCAGATGGTGGGCCTACACACACAGCTGATCAGCCTCCGTAAGACGACCTCTGGCGATGTGCCCCCCCCCCAGCTGTGTCGCCATGACGACCTGCTGTTATCACGTGACGGCGGTTAATACCAGCTGCTGAACCTTGACCCAGTGACGTCACAGATAAGAATCTCCAACACGTGCTATCCACGATCTCACTGACACTGCCTTCCATTCACTCTCGTGACGTCACGGCACCCCGTATCGACTCGACCGTCCACCACCGTTCACAATACTCGGGGATCATTCAGATCCAGATTGACGATAAACATACCCTTTAATTATATGATATCTCGATTAAATTATTATTACAGAATAATTCCTGAATTATCAGAGAGGTAAACCTGAAAGGGTAAAATGGGAGGAGCTCTGCAACAATCATCGCATAGAAGTCGTGTAAGTTGCATACATTCAGACAAATCTTGATTTGAATTGACACTTGATACAGTCATCTCAGCTATGAATATTATTGCAAGTCGAGAATTCTTACTCAAGATCTTATTTTCACTATTTGAACTACTTTCGATTGAATAACTAAACATTGACGTGATTGGTTGAATAACTAAACATTGACGTGATTGGTTGAATAACTAAACATTGACGTGATTGGTTGAATAACTAAACATTGACGTGATTGGTTGAATAACTAAACATTGACGTGATTGGTTGAATAACTAAACATTGACGTGATTGGTTGAATAACTAAACATTGACGTGATTGGTTGAATAACTAAACATTGACGTGATTGGTTGAATAACTTGACGACCTATTCAGAAGGGGTATCGCTGTAAAGGTCGACATTGAGGAAGGGTGGACAGGTTGCCGTAGTAACCAACTCTTCCAGCAAACATCAACCAAGTCCCTTGTAGCTGGCGCGCCTTTTCTGAGTGTTCGTTGCAGTATAGAGATTCAGATTGAATGACTGATTGGGTAGATTGATCAATACGTACTAGGAGAGCTAACTACCATGGCAGCATGTCTAGACTTTGTTAATTGCCATTGATTTTAGCACCAAATCCTATGTTCATGAGTTCATGAGTTCATGAGTTCATGAGTTCATGAGTTCATGAGTTCATGAGTTCATGAGACGAGCCATGAAATGCGATGAATGATCGCATTCTAATAGACCGTGGCTTGTTTCATTGTTTCACGTTGTCATAGGGGATAGTTCTTTGAGTGAATATTGACCAATCAGATAGCAGCCTCCTCTCTGGGCCCTAGCACCCTTACCGCGACAGCCACTCGAGATCACGTCCCAGGCCTGGCTAGCTCCAAGAGACTAGAAGAGGTGACTACCATGACGACACGAGGATCTAACAGAGCCCATCTCAAGAGAAGGTCGGGGAATCACACAAACACTGGCCATGTTGCTATCAAGCCTCAGTCTCTTGGAGCTGGCTGGACCTGCGCGTGGGGCGTTATTCCAAGTGACAGCCGTGGCTAGGGCGCAGAGATCTAGGGCGCAGAGATCTAGGGCGCAGAGATCTAGGGCGCTATCTGAAGTGGGGGTGAGATCACCCTTGGAACGATCCCACCTTCCATCCATAGCCTTGAATTGGGAACAATGATTTTGTATAAAGTTTCGATATTGTTGAAATAAGTTATTTGCGGTGAGGGTGGCCATTATAATCGCTTCCCGCTTTGAGGGGTTGGATCCGATTCAGAGCAGAGCCGACAGTCCCCGGTTGAACTTCTCTCCTGGAAGCAACGCGGCTCCAGGAATTCCAGCTTGCTAGGGAAGTATTATATAACTATAGCTTTGTTATTCAATCGGTTCCGTGTAAATACCACTCGACTGTGTTCCATCCCTAAAGTATTTACTTTGTTACAGTTTGTTCCCGTTTTTAGATACACGCTTGGAAACACAGGAATTCCAATTTTATCGTCTCGATCGATTCCAGCTTTTGATGAACTAATGCATTATACAAGCTGACGCGTACCCACGAGCGAGAAAGGTTTGAAACGCCCGTGCGTCAGTAGTGTGTGATAGGGGGGACGGTCGCTCGTAACCTTCATTTCCCGTCAATATACTGCTTCTACAACCGATCCAACCTGGATACTCTGAATATTTCACCTGATGGAATAACAGGCTCGCTGACTGGACAACAGTGTGTGTGTGTGTGTGTGTGTGCGTGCGCGTGCATTAATCCTCGTTGTTTCCTTGTGAGAGCAATCGAGAGGAGAAGAATATCTCGCGAGAAGATGCGGTTGCGTTACCCATCCTGAACCACGTGTCTGGAAAATCGTCACTCCTTTTTCATACTTATTGTAGATGTAATGAGTGACAAGAATGCATTTTCGAGTTCCGCATAATATTTCTCCAGAGAATTGTACGCTCTATTCTTATGGCATAGCTCTGGTATGACAACTATCCCCACTCTCCCCTCCACTTCATCACCACTCCTCTCCAACCCCTCACCCTGACTCTGTACCGCATGCCCAGGAAGCGTGGTATACAGTATGGTGGATTGTGAATGGCTATCGGCCAGACCGTGTACAGTGACCTAGACAGGAACCGATCTCAGACATTGCCGAGGGAAATGGACGTTCTTTCGACCTGATTGGCTGGATTGGAAGATGACACACCATGGCATAAAACTGTCCAGCTCGGGGACCACCGCTCAGCGAGTGAGACGACCGGCGTGTCCGGATGAACATCCTATATATACGCAGCGCTACTATAAAATACGTATGTTGTTTACATATAAATTCTTCATCAAAGACTAGCTGCCTCACAAAAGATTGCCCATTAAACACAGAATAATATTATATGAGAATGAAAAAAAAAACAGATTGATGAAGAGAGCAAATAGACAATACAATAGTGTTTGATACAGAAATTATTGAATATACAGGGCTTTAGTTTGGAAAATTCATTATCTTAATTGATTATTCATTTAAAAAGAGAGTAGAAAATTATATAGGATTTCGGAAAAAGAAGGACACAATATACGAAAAAATAATTTTGAAAAATGCATAGTATGTAATAAAACGATCCACCTGGGCCTACACACTCGATTCGTTCGAACCAGATGGAGAGGTTCTGAGTCCTTTCAAGGCTGGGGAAGCTATAATGAATGGAACTCTTCCTAAGGTCAAGTCTTGTCAGAATTCAACGACTTGTGCTTCTCGTTGTAACCAAGAGTCCGCGTCAACCTCGTCTGGATCGGCTAGATTCCAACAACAACAACAACAGAAGCCGATCTAGTGGCTCAGTCAACTATCGCACTACGTTAGAAACTGTCGGATCGGGCGTGGGTTCGAGTCCCGCATAAGGCATTGGTTTGTGAACGTCCTTTCACTTATCATCACTTCGTGGGTCCATCATCGCACCCCATATAACCCAGCTGTTGGTGGGGTCGTCAAGAGATATCTGACAGACGGTCTGAACATACATACGATTCCTTCTTCGCCAACTCTAGTCCACGGTTTCCGCTTCTCCTCAAGTAGTCCGCCATATTCGACAGTCACGTGTTCTCTGACGTGGGAAGGAGGCTTTTCCTCAAGTAGTCCGCCATATTCGACAGTCACGTGTTCTCTGACGTAGGAAGGAGGTTTCTCCTCAAGTAGTCCGCCATATTCGACAGTCACGTGTTCTCTGACGTGGGAAGGAGGCTTCTCCTCAAGTAGTCCGCCATATTCGACAGTCACGTGTTCTCTGACGTGGGAAGGAGGTTTCTCCTCAAGTAGTCCGCCATATTCGACAGTCACGTGTTCTCTGACGTGGGAAGGAGGCTTCTCCTCAAGTAGTCCGCCATATTCGACAGTCACGTGTTCTCTGACGTAGGAAGGAGGTTTCTCCTCAAGTAGTCCGCCATATTCGACAGTCACGTGTTCTCTGACGTGGGAAGGAGGCTTCTCCTCAAGTAGTCCGCCATATTCGACAGTCACGTGTTCTCTGACGTGGGAAGGAGGTTTCTCCTCAAGTAGTCCGCCATATTCGACAGTCACGTGTTCTCTGACGTGGGAAGGAGGCTTCTCCTCAAGTAGTCCGCCATATTCGACAGTCACGTGTTCTCTGACGTAGGAAGGAGGTTTCTCCTCAAGTAGTCCGCCATATTCGACAATCACGTGTTCTCTGACTTGGGAAGGAGGTTTCTCCTCAAGTAGTCCGCCATATTCGACAGTCACGTGTTCTCTGACGTAGGAAGGAGGTTTCTCCTCGAGTAGTCCGCCATATTCGACAATCACGTGTTCTCTGACGTAGGAAGGAGGTTTCTCCTCAAGTAGTCCGCCATATTCGACAGTCACGTGTTCTCTGACGTAGGAAGGAGGCTTCTCCTCAAGTAGTCCGCCATATTCGACAGTCACGTGTTCTCTGACGTGGAAAGGAGGTTTCTCCTCAAGTATTCCGCCATATTCGACAGTCACGTGTTCTCTGACGTGGAAAGGAGGTTTCTCCTCAAGTAGTCCGCCATATTCGACAGTCACGTGTTCTCTGACGTGGAAAGGAGGTTTCTCCTCAAGTGGTCCGCCATATTCGACAATCACGTGTTCTCTGACGTAGGAAGGAGGTTTCTCCTCGAGTAGTCCGCCATATTCGACAGTCACGTGTTCTCTGACGTAGAAAGGAGGTTTCTTCTCAAGTAGTCCGCCATATTCGACAATCACGTGTTCTCTGACGTAGGAAGGAGGCTTCTCCTCAAGTAGTCCGCCATATTCGACAATCACGTGTTCTCTGACGTAGGAAGGAGGCTTCTCCTCAAGTAGTCCGCCATATTCGACAGTCACGTGTTCTCTGACGTAGGAAGGAGGTTTCTCCTCAAGTAGTCTGCCATATTCGACAATCACGTGTTCTCTGACGTAGGGAAGAGGTTTCTCCTCAAGTAGTCCGCCATATTCGACAATCACGTGTTCTCTGACGTAGGAAGGAGGTTTCTCCTCAAGTAGTCCGCCATATTCGACAATCACGTGTTCTCTGACGTAGGAAGGAGGCTTCTCCTCAAGTAGTCCGCCATATTCGACAATCACGTGTTCTCTGACGTAGGAAGGAGGCTTCTCCTCAAGTAGTCCGCCATATTCGACAGTCACGTGTTCTCTGACGTAGGAAGGAGGTTTCTCCTCAAGTAGTCCGCCATATTCGACAATCACGTGTTCTCTGACGTAGGAAGGAGGCTTCTCCTCAAGTAGTCCGCCATATTCGACAGTCACGTGTTCTCTGACGTAGGAAGGAGGTTTCTCCTCAAGTAGTCCGCCATATTCGACAATCACGTGTTCTCTGACGTAGGAAAGAGGTTTCTCCTCAAGTAGTCCGCCATATTCGACAATCAGGTGTTCTCTGACGTAGGAATGAGGCTTCTTCTCAAGTAGTCCGCCATATTCGACAGTCACGTGTCCTCTGACGTAGGAAGGAGGTTTCTCCTCAAGTAGTCCGCCATATTCGACAGTCACGTGTTCTCTGACGTAGGAAGGAGGTTTCTCCTCAAGTAGTCCGCCATATTCGACAATCACGTGTTCTCTGACGTAGGAAGGAGGTTTCTCCTCGAGTAGTCCGCCATATTCGACAGTCACGTGTTCTCTGACGTAGGAAGGAGGTTTCTCCTCAAGTAGTACGCCATATTCGACAATCACGTGTTCTCTGACGTAGGAAGGAGGTTTCTCCTCAAGTAGTCCGCCATATTCGACAATCACGTGTTCTCTGACGTAGGAAGGAGGTTTCTCCTCAAGTAGTCCGCCATATTCGACAATCACGTGTTCTCTGACGTAGGATGGAGGTTTCTCCTCAAGTAGTCCGCCATATTCGACAATCACGTGTTCTCTGACGTAGGAAGGAGGCTTCTCCTCAAGTAGTCCGCCATATTCGACAGTCACGTGTTCTCTGACGTAGGAAGGAGGTTTCTCCTCAAGTAGTCCGCCATATTCGACAATCACGTGTTCTCTGACGTAGGAAGGAGGCTTCTCCTCAAGTAGTCCGCCATATTCGACAGTCACGTGTTCTCTGACGTAGGAAGGAGGTTTCTCCTCAAGTAGTCCGCCATATTCGACAGTCACGTGTTCTCTGACGTAGGAAGGAGGTCTCTCCTCAAGTAATAAAGCGATTACTGCTAGTTTGAAAGGTTTGACACACATATACAGCTCCCATTGAGTCACTGTTATGACTCTAGTTAGTACTTCCATGCTGTATAACCGTAAAACCCATACTCGTCGCACTGTTTAACGACGGTTTAACGACGATGTGGCAGCGAGAACGCATGAAGTATTTATCACGGTGTTGAGATGTAATTATTTGGGAGACGAAGAGTTGTTATTCATGGCCATGTTGTGCGCGTGCGCGTTGTTGGTGGATAGACGTCAGTTTGGTCACCATGGCAACTGGAATAATCATGGACCAACAGACCCATGCTGAAGATGTGATCGGGGAACAGATCCCGGGTCTTGTTGTTCACTTATCACATGAGTGAAATCAATCAAAGAGCCATATTGAGAGAGCTTCCAGAGTAGGCCTATATACACTAGGAAAACGCGGGATGCGCGTTGTGAGATGAGCTTAGAAGTAAGGAAATGTAGAATAAAAAATAACTTGTCAGCTCAATTTACATCTACAAACCTTGGATTACTTCAAACGCCTAAAAACCTTACCCGCAACTTATTGATATTTATAGTGCTGCAACCTGTCGCATAAACACTTTGCAAATCCAATTGATCCAAATATTCAATAAAATGTACACGTTTATTGCGTTTTCTTCATTATTTCTCATTCGATTGTTGTAAACATCTCTGAAAAGGTGTATAATAGTGTTTTCCATATTCTGTGAGAATTTGAGAGCTTTTGAAAAATTCTTGTTTTTCAAGTATTTTTCCTCCGGGTTATTCTTATGAGGATTTTCCAAACTTTCCGATTATTTTCCAGAAAAACCTTCCGACCGATTCCTCTGAATAACAATCCCAAGCTATTCTGGTATGACACCAACGTTCAGAAAAAGTTTCAAGTTGATTGATTGATTTCTCTGACCTGTATGCCGCGTACATAATTACAAAAAAAAAAAAAAAAAAACATAAAAACGAAGCCCATTTTTTTTCAGGGTGTGAAATGGAAAGCTTCGCTACGCTCATCTAATTATGTTGGTATTCCTCTCTCTCTCTCGTCCCTGTTCGGTCAACTATAGCCATCTCACTCTCCTTTAATCACATGCCTTTGATATCATTATTAATATTCGTTCACTCGGCTATTAGTTGAGCTACTCTGACGTGGAGTGGACACGAGCGACCGTCCGCCCTATCTATTAGATATGACGACCGGGTGTGTCGAACCTCCAATAGATGACTGCATGTATAGTAGAGGTCCCAGGGCGAGTTGGGCTGCCAGCCAATGGGATGGCGTCTCTCTCTCTCTCTCTCTCTCTCTCTCTCTCTCTCTCTCTCTCTGTCAGAGTGTCCACCAGATGGGCGTCGAATCTTTTTATAGTCGCAATGTTACGTTAAGTGTTTTCACGACTACTTGATGAGTCAATTCAGTGAGACATCAGTTCCCCCAAATAACCCAGCTGTTATGGGAACGTCAAGCGAACAATGATTAGTTATCAGTTCCCCGGTGATGTCTCAATTCCATTCCGAATCGTATAATTCCGTATTTCGCAGTGGATTAAGATTCATGCTCTCCCTCATTCACACGTGTGGCAACATCCTCGTTGCAGTCAACGTCGATCCTCGATACTTGATCGGAATCAGTCTTCACGATTAGATGGTGTTTGCTTCTAGTGACCCCATCAATGCCAGGTTGTTTGGGAGTAATGACCATTGGAACCATCATGATTCATCGATATTATTCCACTGGCTCACAGACATGTTATTTAAAATCATCGGTGTATCTCTACTCTTCGATTTTTGTATCTTTCAATTTCGATGAAAACTTATTTCCAACACGAAATAAGCTGTGAATTTCCGATATTGCTGTTCAAAGGTGACGTTATCAAAGATGATCAACACAATGACAGAACTGGAGTGTATGATTGGAAATCTATGAGTGTCATTTTTCTTCAGAACGCGGTATTCGATGTATGTAGAACATTTTGAAAATATGTATCATTATTGTGATCGATATTTTGTGGAAAATTCAATCACTTTTCAGAAAATGTCTTCTCAATTTTCCGAGAAGTTCATCAAATATGTCTGGAAACTATCTGAAGATGTGGAAGAACTGAGTAGGCCTATATATGAGCCCACAAGCCTCCACGAGGAAGTCTCCCAACCTGTGAAGCTTGGACTGGAAAGCAGGGAGGATTCATCTCGGACCGAGCACAAGTATTTCATTCTTCCAGCCAATCGTTATTCAATCTGAACCTCTGGATAACGTTCAGGTGAACGACCTGTGATTCTGCATCTCAGAATGCCGCTATCTTCATCTCACAGCCCAGGAGTAACACCTGCAGGGAACGGTCAAAACAGGACAAAGAGCGCCAATGCAGGCCTCTGACTCACAACACATGGTGGGTAAGCGGCGCGACCAATCAGTCTAATTCTTCAAGCGATGAAACAACAATGAGTATGTGTATCCACGTTTATCAAAGAATTCAATTCTATATTATATCACTCTGAGAGAGAATCGGGAAAACAAGAAGAACAGGTAGAAACATGTTGATATTTCTGAAGGGTTGACAATATACCACGGACTCTGAAGCTCTTCGAACAAGCATGTATTGAATATTGGTGATTGTTTTTCTGTTGCCAACCGAGATCCCTAACGTCTGCAATCAAGTCGGTAGGCAACATGTGAACATTCCTCTTGAACCGTTAAAGGCTTAAAACAAGTCTAATATTTTGCTCGAACTCTTTGGCTTCCGAGCGCTCTTTTAGCTCAGCAAACAGTGCTTGTGAGACAAAGTTACAAGGAGAATGGAACGCTTCGGGAGTTGAGGTGGATAACTTCAGCTGGATGTTTAATTCTATCATCAAGTGTTGAGTTATACGTGAGAGAGAGAGAGATAACAGTTGAATGTCACCGGGACACTTCACGGGACTTTCACTTGAAACACCGCCTCAGCCAGCTTCAAGAGCCTAGACCGTTGATTGGCTGATGTTCTCAAGACGTCAGTTATACGTGAGAGAGAGAGAGATAACAGTTGAATGTTACCAGGACACTTCACGGGACTTTCACTTGAAATACCGCCTCAGCCAGCTTCAAGAGCCTGGGCCGTTGATTGGCTGATGTTCTCGAGACGTCAGTTATACGTGAGAGAGAGAGAGATAACAGTTGAATGTTACCGGGACACTTCACGGGACTTTCACTTGAAATACCGCCTCAGCCAGCTTCAAGAGCCTAGACCGTTGATTGGCTGATGTTCTCAAGACGTCAGTTATACGTGAGAGAGAGAGAGATAACAGTTGAATGTTACCGGGACACTTCACGGGACTTTCACTTGAAATACCGCCTCAGCCAGCTTCAAGAGCCTAGACCGTTGATTGGCTGATGTTCTCGAGACGTCAGTTATACGTGAGAGAGAGAGAGATAACAGTTGAATGTTACCGGGACACTTCACGGGACTTTCACTTGAAATACCGCCTCAGCCAGCTTCAAGAGCCTAGACCGTTGATTGGCTGATGTTCTCGAGACGTCAGTTATACGTGAGAGAGAGAGAGATAACAGTTGAATGTTACCGGGATACTTCACGGGACTTTCACTTGAAATACCGCCTCAGCCAGCTTCAAGAGCCTAGACCGTTGATTGGCTGATGTTGTCGAGACGTCAGTTATACGTGAGAGAGAGAGAGATAACAGTTGAATGTTACCGGGACACTTCACGGGACTTTCACATGAAATACCGCCTCAGCCAGCTTCAAGAGCCTAGACCGTTGATTGGCTGATGTTCTCAAGACGTCAGTTATACGTGAGAGAGAGAGAGATAACAGTTGAATGTTACCGGGACACTACACGGGACTTTCACTTGAAATACCGCCTCAGCCAGCTTCAAGAGCCTAGACCGTTGATTGGCTGATGTCCTCAAGACGTCAGTTATACGTGAGAGAGAGAGAGATAACAGTTGAATGTTACCGGGACACTACACGGGACTTTCACTTGAAATACCGCCTCAGCCAGCTTCAAGAGCCTAGACCGTTGATTGGCTGATGTTCTCGAGACGTCAGTTATACGTGAGAGAGAGATAACAGTTGAATGTTACCGGGACACTTCACGGGACTTTCACTTGAAACACCGCCTCAGCCAGCTTCAAGAGCCTGGGCCGTTGATTGGCTGATGTTCTCGAGACGTCAGTTATACGTGAGAGAGAGAGAGATAACAGTTGAATGTTACCGGGACACTTCACGGGACTTTCACTTGAAATACCGCCTCAGCCAGCTTCAAGAGCCTAGACCGTTGATTGGCTGATATTCTCGAGACGTCAGTTATACGTGACAGAGAGAGAGAGAGATAACAGTTGAATGTCACCGGGACACTTCACGGGACTTTCACTTGAAATACCGCCTCAGCCAGCTTCAAGAGCCTAGACCGTTGATTGGCTGATGTTCTCGAGACGTCAGTTATACGTGAGAGAGAGAGAGATAACAGTTGAATGTTACCGGGACACTTCACGGGACTTTCACTTGAAATACCGCCTCAGCCAGCTTCAAGAGCCTAGACCGTTGATTGGCTGATGTTCTCAAGACGTCAGTAATAAGTGAGAGAGAGAGAGATAACAGTTGAATGTTACCGGGACACTTCACGGGACTTTCACTTGAAATACCGCCTCAGCCAGCTTCAAGAGCCTAGACCGTTGATTGGCTGATGTTCTCGAGACGTCAGTTATACGTGAGAGAGAGAGAGATAACAGTTGAATGTTACCGGGACACTACACGGGACTTTCACTTGAAATACCGCCTCAGCCAGCTTCAAGAGCCTAGACCGTTGAATGGCTGATGTTCTCGAGACGTCAGTTATACGTGAGAGAGAGAGAGAGAGAGATAACAGTTGAATGTTACCGGGACACTTCACGGGACTTTCACTTGAAATACCGCCTCAGCCAGCTTCAAGAGCCTAGACCGTTGATTGGCTGATGTTGTCGAGACGTCAGTTATACGTGAGAGAGAGAGAGATAACAGTTGAATGTTACCGGGACACTTCACGGGACTTTCACTTGAAATACCGCCTCAGCCAGCTTCAAGAGCCCAGACCGTTGATTGGCTGATGTTCTCAAGACGTCAGTAATAAGTGAGAGAGAGAGAGATAACAGTTGAATGTTACCGGGATACTTCACGGGACTTTCACTTGAAATACCGCCTCAGCCAGCTTCAAGAGCCTAGACCGTTGATTGGCTGATGTTCTCAAGACGTCAGTTATACGTGAGAGAGAGAGAGATAACAGTTGAATGTTACCGGGACACTTCACGGGAATTTCACTTGAAATACCGCCTCAGCCAGCTTCAAGAGCCTAGACCGTTGATTGGCTGATGTTGTCGAGACGTCAGTTATACGTGAGAGAGAGAGAGAGATAACAGTTGAATGTTACCGGGACACTTCACGGGACTTTCACTTGAAATACCGCCTCAGCCAGCTTCAAGAGCCTAGACCGTTGATTGGCTGATGTTCTCGAGAAGTCAGTTATACGTGAGAGAGAGAGAGATAACAGTTGAATGTTACCAGGACACTTCACGGGACTTTCACTTCGAATACCGCCTCAGCCAGCTTCAAGAGCCTAGACCGTTGATTGGCTGATGTTCTCGAGACGTCAGTTATACGTGACAGAGAGAGAGAGAGATAACAGTAGAATGTTACCGGGACACTTCACGGGACTTCCACTTGAAATACCGCCTCAGCCAGCTTCGAGAGCCTAGACCGTTGATTGGCTGATGTTCTCGAGACGTCAGTTATACGTGAGAGAGAGAGAGATAACAGTTGAATGTTACCAGGACACTTCACGGGACTTTCACTTGAAATACCGCCTCAGCCAGCTTCGAGAGCCTAGACCGTTGATTGGCTGATGTTCTCGAGACGTCAGTTATACGTGAGAGAGAGAGAGAGAGATAACAGTTGAATGTTACCGGGACACTTCGCTGGACTTTCACTTGAAATACCGCCTCAGCCAGCTTCAAGAGCCTAGACCGTTGATTGGCTGATGTTCTCGAGACGTCAGTTATACGTGAGAGAGAGAGAGAGAGAGAGATAACAGTTGAATGTTACCGGGACACTTCACGGGACTTTCACTTGAAATACCGCCTCAGCCAGCTTCAAGAGCCTAGACCGTTGATTGGCTGATGTTCTCGAGACGTCAGTTATACGTGAGAGAGAGAGAGATAACAGTTGAATGTTACCGGGACACTACACGGGACTTTCACTTGAAATACCGCCTCAGCCAGCTTCAAGAGCCTAGACCGTTGATTGGCTGATGTTCTCGAGACGTCAGTTATACGTGAGAGAGAGAGAGATAACAGTTGAATGTTACCGGGACACTTCACTGGACTTTCACTTGAAATACCGCCTCAGCCAGCTTCAAGAGCCTGGACCGTTGATTGGCTGATGTTCTCAAGACGTCAGTTATACGTGAGAGAGAGAGAGATAACAGTTGAATGTTACCGGGACACTTCACGGGACTTTCACTTGAAATACCGCCTCAGCCAGCTTCAAGAGCCTAGACCGTTGATTGGCTGATGTTGTCGAGACGTCAGTTATACGTGAGAGAGAGAGAGATAACAGTTGAATGTTACCGGGACACTTCACGGGACTTTCACTTGAAATACCGCCTCAGCCAGCTTCAAGAGCCTAGACCGTTGATTGGCTGATGTTCTCGAGACGTCAGTTATACGTGAGAGAGAGAGAGAGATAACAGTTGAATGTTACCGGGACACTTCACTGGACTTTCACTTGAAATACCGCCTCAGCCAGCTTCAAGAGCCTAGACCGTTGATTGGCTGATGTTCTCGAGACGTCAGTTATACGTGAGAGAGAGAGAGAGAGAGATAACAGTTGAATGTTACCGGGACACTTCACTGGACTTTCACTTGAAATACCGCCTCAGCCAGCTTCAAGAGCCTAGACCGTTGATTGGCTGATGTTCTCGAGACGTCAGTTATACGTGAGAGAGAGAGAGAGAGAGATAACAGTTGAATGTTACCGGGACACTTCACGGGACTTTCACTTGAAATACCGCCTCAGCCAGCTTCAAGAGCCTGGGCCGTTGATTGGCTGATGTTCTCGAGACGTCAGTTATACGTGAGAGAGAGAGAGATAACAGTTGAATGTTACCGGGACACTTCACGGGACTTTCACTTGAAATACCGCCTCAGCCAGCTTCAAGAGCCTAGACCGTTGATTGGCTGATATTCTCGAGACGTCAGTTATACGTGACAGAGAGAGAGAGAGATAACAGTTGAATGTCACCGGGACACTTCACGGGACTTTCACTTGAAATACCGCCTCAGCCAGCTTCAAGAGCCTAGACCGTTGATTGGCTGATGTTCTCGAGACGTCAGTTATACGTGAGAGAGAGAGAGATAACAGTTGAATGTTACCGGGACACTTCACGGGACTTTCACTTGAAATACCGCCTCAGCCAGCTTCAAGAGCCTAGACCGTTGATTGGCTGATGTTCTCAAGACGTCAGTAATAAGTGAGAGAGAGAGAGATAACAGTTGAATGTTACCGGGACACTTCACGGGACTTTCACTTGAAATACCGCCTCAGCCAGCTTCAAGAGCCTAGACCGTTGATTGGCTGATGTTCTCGAGACGTCAGTTATACGTGAGAGAGAGAGAGATAACAGTTGAATGTTACCGGGACACTACACGGGACTTTCACTTGAAATACCGCCTCAGCCAGCTTCAAGAGCCTAGACCGTTGAATGGCTGATGTTCTCGAGACGTCAGTTATACGTGAGAGAGAGAGAGAGAGAGATAACAGTTGAATGTTACCAGGACACTTCACGGGACTTTCACTTCGAATACCGCCTCAGCCAGCTTCAAGAGCCTAGACCGTTGATTGGCTGATGTTCTCGAGACGTCAGTTATACGTGACAGAGAGAGAGAGAGATAACAGTAGAATGTTACCGGGACACTTCACGGGACTTCCACTTGAAATACCGCCTCAGCCAGCTTCGAGAGCCTAGACCGTTGATTGGCTGATGTTCTCGAGACGTCAGTTATACGTGAGAGAGAGAGAGATAACAGTTGAATGTTACCAGGACACTTCACGGGACTTTCACTTGAAATACCGCCTCAGCCAGCTTCGAGAGCCTAGACCGTTGATTGGCTGATGTTCTCGAGACGTCAGTTATACGTGAGAGAGAGAGAGAGAGATAACAGTTGAATGTTACCGGGACACTTCGCTGGACTTTCACTTGAAATACCGCCTCAGCCAGCTTCAAGAGCCTAGACCGTTGATTGGCTGATGTTCTCGAGACGTCAGTTATACGTGAGAGAGAGAGAGAGAGAGAGATAACAGTTGAATGTTACCGGGACACTTCACGGGACTTTCACTTGAAATACCGCCTCAGCCAGCTTCAAGAGCCTAGACCGTTGATTGGCTGATGTTCTCGAGACGTCAGTTATACGTGAGAGAGAGAGAGATAACAGTTGAATGTTACCGGGACACTACACGGGACTTTCACTTGAAATACCGCCTCAGCCAGCTTCAAGAGCCTAGACCGTTGATTGGCTGATGTTCTCGAGACGTCAGTTATACGTGAGAGAGAGAGAGATAACAGTTGAATGTTACCGGGACACTTCACTGGACTTTCACTTGAAATACCGCCTCAGCCAGCTTCAAGAGCCTGGACCGTTGATTGGCTGATGTTCTCAAGACGTCAGTTATACGTGAGAGAGAGAGAGATAACAGTTGAATGTTACCGGGACACTTCACGGGACTTTCACTTGAAATACCGCCTCAGCCAGCTTCAAGAGCCTAGACCGTTGATTGGCTGATGTTGTCGAGACGTCAGTTATACGTGAGAGAGAGAGAGATAACAGTTGAATGTTACCGGGACACTTCACGGGACTTTCACTTGAAATACCGCCTCAGCCAGCTTCAAGAGCCTAGACCGTTGATTGGCTGATGTTCTCGAGACGTCAGTTATACGTGAGAGAGAGAGAGAGATAACAGTTGAATGTTACCGGGACACTTCACTGGACTTTCACTTGAAATACCGCCTCAGCCAGCTTCAAGAGCCTAGACCGTTGATTGGCTGATGTTCTCGAGACGTCAGTTATACGTGAGAGAGAGAGAGAGAGAGATAACAGTTGAATGTTACCGGGACACTTCACTGGACTTTCACTTGAAATACCGCCTCAGCCAGCTTCAAGAGCCTAGACCGTTGATTGGCTGATGTTCTCGAGACGTCAGTTATACGTGAGAGAGAGAGAGAGAGAGATAACAGTTGAATGTTACCGGGACACTTCACGGGACTTTCACTTGAAATACCGCCTCAGCCAGCTTCAAGAGCCTGGACCGTTGATTGGCTGATGTTCTCGAGACGTCAGTTATACGTGAGAGAGAGAGAGATAACAGTTGAATGTTACCGGGACACTTCACGGGACTTCCACTTGAAATACCGCCTCAGCCAGCTTCAAGAGCCTAGACCGTTGATTGGCTGATGTTCTCGAGACGTCAGTTATACGTGAGAGAGAGAGAGAGAGAGATAACAGTTGAATGTTACCGGGACACTTCACTGGACTTTCACTTGAAATACCGCCTCAGCCAGCTTCAAGAGCCTGGACCGTTGATTGGCTGATGTTCTCAAGACGTCAGTTATACGTGAGAGAGAGAGAGATAACAGTTGAATGTTACCGGGACACTTCACGGGACTTTCACTTGAAATACCGCCTCAGCCAGCTTCAAGAGCCTAGACCGTTGATTGGCTGATGTTCTCGAGACGTCAGTTATACGTGAGAGAGAGAGAGAGATAACAGTTGAATGTTACCGGGACACTTCACTGGACTTTCACTTGAAATACCGCCTCAGCCAGCTTCAAGAGCCTAGACCGTTGATTGGCTGATGTTCTCGAGACGTCAGTTATACGTGAGAGAGAGAGAGAGAGAGATAACAGTTGAATGTTACCGGGACACTTCACTGGACTTTCACTTGAAATACCGCCTCAGCCAGCTTCAAGAGCCTAGACCGTTGATTGGCTGATGTTCTCGAGACGTCAGTTATACGTGAGAGAGAGAGAGAGAGAGATAACAGTTGAATGTTACCGGGACACTTCACGGGACTTTCACTTGAAATACCGCCTCAGCCAGCTTCAAGAGCCTGGACCGTTGATTGGCTGATGTTCTCGAGACGTCAGTTATACGTGAGAGAGAGAGAGATAACAGTTGAATGTTACCGGGACACTTCACGGGACTTCCACTTGAAATACCGCCTCAGCCAGCTTCAAGAGCCTAGACCGTTGATTGGCTGATGTTCTCGAGACGTCAGTTATACGTGAGAGAGAGAGATAACAGTTGAATGTCACCGGGACACTTCACAGGACTTTCACTTGAAATACCGCCTCAGCCAGCTTCAAGAGCCTGGACCGTTGATTGGCTGATGTTCTCGAGACGTCAGTTATACGTGAGAGAGAGAGAGATAACAGTTGAATGTTACCGGGATACTTCACGGGACTTTCACTTGAAATACCGCCTCAGCCAGCTTCAAGAGCCTAGACCGTTGATTGGCTGATGTTCCCGAGACGTCAGTTATACGTGAGAGAGAGAGAGATAACAGTTGAATGTTACCAGGACACTTCACGGGACTTTCACTTGAAATACCGCCTCAGCCAGCTTCAAGAGCCTGGGCCGTTGATTGGCTGATGTTCTCGAGACGTCAGTTATACGTGAGAGAGAGAGAGAGATAACAGTTGAATGTTACCGGGACACTTCACGGGACTTTCACTTGAAATACCGCCTCAGCCAGCTTCAAGAGCCTGGGCCGTTGATTGGCTGATGTTCTCGAGACGTCAGTTATACGTGAGAGAGTGAGAGATAACAGTTGAATGTTACCGGGACACTTCACGGGACTTTCACTTGAAATACCGCCTCAGCCAGCTTCAAGAGCCTAGACCGTTGATTGGCTGATGTTCTCGAGACGTCAGTTATACGTGAGAGAGAGAGAGATAACAGTTGAATGTTACCGGGACACTTCACGGGACTTTCACTTGAAATACCGCCTCAGCCAGCTTCAAGAGCCTGGACCGTTGATTGGCTGATGTTTTCGAGACGTCAGTTATACGTGAGAGAGAGAGAGATAACAGTTGAATGTTACCGGGACACTTCACGGGACTTTCACTTGAAATACCGCCTCAGCCAGCTTCAAGAGCCTAGACCGTTGATTGGCTGATGTTCTCGAGACGTCAGTTATACGTGAGAGAGAGAGAGATAACAGTTGAATGTTACCGGGACACTTCACGGGACTTTCACTTGGAACACCGCCTCAGCCAGCTTCAAGAGCCTAGACCGTTGATTGGCTGATGTTCTCGAGACGTCAGTTATACGTGAGAGAGAGAGAGAGAGAGAGATAACAGTTGAATGTTACCGGGACACTTCACGGGACTTTCACTTGAAATACCGCCTCAGCCAGCTTCAAGAGCCTAGACCGTTGATTGGCTGATGTTCTCAAGACGTCAGTTATACGTGAGAGAGAGAGATAACAGTTGAATGTTACCGGGACACTTCACGGGACTTTCACTTGGAACACCGCCTCAGCCAGCTTCAAGAGCCTAGACCGTTGATTGGCTGATGTTCTCGAGACGTCAGTTATACGTGAGAGAGAGAGAGAGAGAGATAACAGTTGAATGTTACCGGGACACTGCACCGGACTTTCACTTGAAATACCGCCTCAGCCAGCTTCAAGAGCCTAGACCGTTGATTGGCTGATGTTCTCGAGACGTCAGTTATACGTGAGAGAGAGAGAGATAACAGTTGAATGTTACCGGGACACTTCACGGGACTTTCACTTGGAACACCGCCTCAGCCAGCTTCAAGAGCCTAGACCGTTGATTGGCTGATGTTCTCGAGACGTCAGTTATACGTGAGAGAGAGAGAGAGAGAGATAACAGTTGAATGTTACCGGGACACTTCACGGGACTTTCACTTGAAATACCGCCTCAGCCAGCTTCAAGAGCCTAGACCGTTGATTGGCTGATGTTCTCAAGACGTCAGTTATACGTGAGAGAGAGAGATAACAGTTGAATGTTACCGGGACACTTCACGGGACTTTCACTTGAAATACCGCCTCAGCCAGCTTCAAGAGCCTGGACCGTTGATTGGCTGATGTTCTCGAGACGTCAGTTATACGTGAGAGAGAGAGAGATAACAGTTGAATGTTACCGGGACACTTCACGGGACTTTCACTTGAAATACCGCCTCAGCCAGCTTCAAAAGCCTAGACCGTTGATTGGCTGATGTTCTCGAGACGTCAGTTATACGTGAGAGAGAGAGAGATAACAGTTGAATGTTACCGGGACACTTCACGGGACTTTCACTTGAAATACCGCCTCAGCCAGCTTCAAGAGCCTAGACCGTTGATTGGCTGATGTTCTCGAGACGTCAGTTATACTTGAGAGAGAGAGAGATAACAGTTGAATGTTACCGGGATACTTCACGGGACTTTCACTTGAAATACCTCCTCAGCCAGCTTCAAGAGCCTAGACCGTTGATTGGCTGATGTTGTCGAGACGTCAGTTATACGTGAGAGAGAGAGAGATAACAGTTGAATGTTACCGGGACACTTCACGGGACTTTCACTTGAAATACCGCCTCAGCCAGCTTCAAGAGCCTAGACCGTTGATTGGCTGATGTTCTCAAGACGTCAGTTATACGTGAGAGAGAGAGAGATAACAGTTGAATGTTACCGGGACACTACACGGGACTTTCACTTGAAATACCGCCTCAGCCAGCTTCAAGAGCCTAGACCGTTGATTGGCTGATGTCCTCAAGACGTCAGTTATACGTGAGAGAGAGAGAGATAACAGTTGAATGTTACCGGGACACTACACGGGACTTTCACTTGAAATACCGCCTCAGCCAGCTTCAAGAGCCTAGACCGTTGATTGGCTGATGTTCTCGAGACGTCAGTTATACGTGAGAGAGAGATAACAGTTGAATGTTACCGGGACACTTCACGGGACTTTCACTTGAAACACCGCCTCAGCCAGCTTCAAGAGCCTGGGCCGTTGATTGGCTGATGTTCTCGAGACGTCAGTTATACGTGAGAGAGAGAGAGATAACAGTTGAATGTTACCGGGACACTTCACGGGACTTTCACTTGAAATACCGCCTCAGCCAGCTTCAAGAGCCTAGACCGTTGATTGGCTGATATTCTCGAGACGTCAGTTATACGTGACAGAGAGAGAGAGAGATAACAGTTGAATGTCACCGGGACACTTCACGGGACTTTCACTTGAAATACCGCCTCAGCCAGCTTCAAGAGCCTAGACCGTTGATTGGCTGATGTTCTCGAGACGTCAGTTATACGTGAGAGAGAGAGAGATAACAGTTGAATGTTACCGGGACACTTCACGGGACTTTCACTTGAAATACCGCCTCAGCCAGCTTCAAGAGCCTAGACCGTTGATTGGCTGATGTTCTCAAGACGTCAGTAATAAGTGAGAGAGAGAGAGATAACAGTTGAATGTTACCGGGACACTTCACGGGACTTTCACTTGAAATACCGCCTCAGCCAGCTTCAAGAGCCTAGACCGTTGATTGGCTGATGTTCTCGAGACGTCAGTTATACGTGAGAGAGAGAGAGATAACAGTTGAATGTTACCGGGACACTACACGGGACTTTCACTTGAAATACCGCCTCAGCCAGCTTCAAGAGCCTAGACCGTTGAATGGCTGATGTTCTCGAGACGTCAGTTATACGTGAGAGAGAGAGAGAGAGAGATAACAGTTGAATGTTACCGGGACACTTCACGGGACTTTCACTTGAAATACCGCCTCAGCCAGCTTCAAGAGCCTAGACCGTTGATTGGCTGATGTTGTCGAGACGTCAGTTATACGTGAGAGAGAGAGAGATAACAGTTGAATGTTACCGGGACACTTCACGGGACTTTCACTTGAAATACCGCCTCAGCCAGCTTCAAGAGCCCAGACCGTTGATTGGCTGATGTTCTCAAGACGTCAGTAATAAGTGAGAGAGAGAGAGATAACAGTTGAATGTTACCGGGATACTTCACGGGACTTTCACTTGAAATACCGCCTCAGCCAGCTTCAAGAGCCTAGACCGTTGATTGGCTGATGTTCTCAAGACGTCAGTTATACGTGAGAGAGAGAGAGATAACAGTTGAATGTTACCGGGACACTTCACGGGAATTTCACTTGAAATACCGCCTCAGCCAGCTTCAAGAGCCTAGACCGTTGATTGGCTGATGTTGTCGAGACGTCAGTTATACGTGAGAGAGAGAGAGATAACAGTTGAATGTTACCGGGACACTTCACGGGACTTCCACTTGAAATACCGCCTCAGCCAGCTTCAAGAGCCTAGACCGTTGATTGGCTGATGTTCTCGAGAAGTCAGTTATACGTGAGAGAGAGAGAGATAACAGTTGAATGTTACCAGGACACTTCACGGGACTTTCACTTGGAATACCGCCTCAGCCAGCTTCAAGAGCCTAGACCGTTGATTGGCTGATGTTCTCGAGACGTCAGTTATACGTGACAGAGAGAGAGAGAGATAACAGTAGAATGTTACCGGGACACTTCACGGGACTTCCACTTGAAATACCGCCTCAGCCAGCTTCGAGAGCCTAGACCGTTGATTGGCTGATGTTCTCGAGACGTCAGTTATACGTGAGAGAGAGAGAGATAACAGTTGAATGTTACCAGGACACTTCACGGGACTTTCACTTGAAATACCGCCTCAGCCAGCTTCAAGAGCCTAGACCGTTGATTGGCTGATGTTCTCGAGACGTCAGTTATACGTGAGAGAGAGAGAGAGATAACAGTTGAATGTTACCGGGACACTTCGCTGGACTTTCACTTGAAATACCGCCTCAGCCAGCTTCAAGAGCCTAGACCGTTGATTGGCTGATGTTCTCGAGACGTCAGTTATACGTGAGAGAGAGAGAGAGAGAGAGATAACAGTTGAATGTTACCGGGACACTTCACGGGACTTTCACTTGAAATACCGCCTCAGCCAGCTTCAAGAGCCTAGACCGTTGATTGGCTGATGTTCTCGAGACGTCAGTTATACGTGAGAGAGAGAGAGATAACAGTTGAATGTTACCGGGACACTACACGGGACTTTCACTTGAAATACCGCCTCAGCCAGCTTCAAGAGCCTAGACCGTTGATTGGCTGATGTTCTCGAGACGTCAGTTATACGTGAGAGAGAGAGAGATAACAGTTGAATGTTACCGGGACACTTCACTGGACTTTCACTTGAAATACCGCCTCAGCCAGCTTCAAGAGCCTGGACCGTTGATTGGCTGATGTTCTCAAGACGTCAGTTATACGTGAGAGAGAGAGAGATAACAGTTGAATGTTACCGGGACACTTCACGGGACTTTCACTTGAAATACCGCCTCAGCCAGCTTCAAGAGCCTAGACCGTTGATTGGCTGATGTTGTCGAGACGTCAGTTATACGTGAGAGAGAGAGAGATAACAGTTGAATGTTACCGGGACACTTCACGGGACTTTCACTTGAAATACCGCCTCAGCCAGCTTCAAGAGCCTAGACCGTTGATTGGCTGATGTTCTCGAGACGTCAGTTATACGTGAGAGAGAGAGAGAGATAACAGTTGAATGTTACCGGGACACTTCACTGGACTTTCACTTGAAATACCGCCTCAGCCAGCTTCAAGAGCCTAGACCGTTGATTGGCTGATGTTCTCGAGACGTCAGCTATACGTGAGAGAGAGAGAGAGAGAGATAACAGTTGAATGTTACCGGGACACTTCACTGGACTTTCACTTGAAATACCGCCTCAGCCAGCTTCAAGAGCCTAGACCGTTGATTGGCTGATGTTCTCGAGACGTCAGTTATACGTGAGAGAGAGAGAGAGAGAGATAACAGTTGAATGTTACCGGGACACTTCACGGGACTTTCACTTGAAATACCGCCTCAGCCAGCTTCAAGAGCCTGGACCGTTGATTGGCTGATGTTCTCGAGACGTCAGTTATACGTGAGAGAGAGAGAGATAACAGTTGAATGTTACCGGGACACTTCACGGGACTTCCACTTGAAATACCGCCTCAGCCAGCTTCAAGAGCCTAGACCGTTGATTGGCTGATGTTCTCGAGACGTCAGTTATACGTGAGAGAGAGAGATAACAGTTGAATGTCACCGGGACACTTCACGGGACTTTCACTTGAAATACCGCCTCAGCCAGCTTCAAGAGCCTAGACCGTTGATTGGTTGATGTTCTCAAGACGTCAGTTATACGTGAGAGAGAGAGAGATAACAGTTGAATGTTACCGGGATACTTCACGGGACTTTCACTTGAAATACCGCCTCAGCCAGCTTCAAGAGCCTAGACCGTTGATTGGCTGATGTTCCCGAGACGTCAGTTATACGTGAGAGAGAGAGAGATAACAGTTGAATGTTACCAGGACACTTCACGGGACTTTCACTTGAAATACCGCCTCAGCCAGCTTCAAGAGCCTGGGCCGTTGATTGGCTGATGTTCTCGAGACGTCAGTTATACGTGAGAGAGAGAGAGAGGTAACAGTTGAATGTTACCGGGACACTTCACGGGACTTTCACTTGAAATACCGCCTCAGCCAGCTTCAAGAGCCTGGGCCGTTGATTGGCTGATGTTCTCGAGACGTCAGTTATACGTGAGAGAGAGAGAGATAACAGTTGAATGTTACCGGGACACTTCACGGGACTTTCACTTGAAATACCGCCTCAGCCAGCTTCAAGAGCCTAGACCGTTGATTGGCTGATGTTCTCGAGACGTCAGTTATACGTGAGAGAGAGAGAGATAACAGTTGAATGTTACCGGGACACTTCACGGGACTTTCACTTGAAATACCGCCTCAGCCAGCTTCAAGAGCCTGGACCGTTGATTGGCTGATGTTTTCGAGACGTCAGTTATACGTGAGAGAGAGAGAGATAACAGTTGAATGTTACCGGGACACTTTACGGGACTTTCACTTGAAATACCGCCTCAGCCAGCTTCAAGAGCCTAGACCGTTGATTGGCTGATGTTCTCGAGACGTCAGTTATACGTGAGAGAGAGAGAGATAACAGTTGAATGTTACCGGGACACTTCACGGGACTTTCACTTGGAACACCGCCTCAGCCAGCTTCAAGAGCCTAGACCGTTGATTGGCTGATGTTCTCGAGACGTCAGTTATACGTGAGAGAGAGAGAGAGAGAGAGATAACAGTTGAATGTTACCGGGACACTTCACGGGACTTTCACTTGAAATACCGCCTCAGCCAGCTTCAAGAGCCTAGACCGTTGATTGGCTGATGTTCTCAAGACGTCAGTTATACGTGAGAGAGAGAGATAACAGTTGAATGTTACCGGGACACTTCACGGGACTTTCACTTGGAACACCGCCTCAGCCAGCTTCAAGAGCCTAGACCGTTGATTGGCTGATGTTCTCGAGACGTCAGTTATACGTGAGAGAGAGAGAGAGAGAGATAACAGTTGAATGTTACCGGGACACTGCACGGGACTTTCACTTGAAATACCGCCTCAGCCAGCTCAAGAGCCTAGACCGTTGATTGGCTGATGTTCTCGAGACGTCAGTTATACGTGAGAGAGAGAGAGATAACAGTTGAATGTTACCGGGACACTTCACGGGACTTTCACTTGGAACACCGCCTCAGCCAGCTTCAAGAGCCTAGACCGTTGATTGGCTGATGTTCTCGAGACGTCAGTTATACGTGAGAGAGAGAGAGAGAGAGATAACAGTTGAATGTTACCGGGACACTTCACGGGACTTTCACTTGAAATACCGCCTCAGCCAGCTTCAAGAGCCTAGACCGTTGATTGGCTGATGTTCTCAAGACGTCAGTTATACGTGAGAGAGAGAGATAACAGTTGAATGTTACCGGGACACTTCACGGGACTTTCACTTGAAATACCGCCTCAGCCAGCTTCAAGAGCCTGGACCGTTGATTGGCTGATGTTCTCGAGACGTCAGTTATACGTGAGAGAGAGAGAGATAACAGTTGAATGTTACCGGGACACTTCACGGGACTTTCACTTGAAATACCGCCTCAGCCAGCTTCAAGAGCCTAGACCGTTGATTGGCTGATGTTCTCAAGACGTCAGTTATACGTGAGAGAGAGAGAGAGATAACAGTTGAATGTTACCGGGACACTTCACGGGACTTTCACTTGAAATACCGCCTCAGCCAGCTTCAAGAGCCTAGACCGTTGATTGGCTGATATTCTCGAGACGTCAGTTATACGTGAGAGAGAGAGAGAGAGATAACAGTTGAATGTTACCGGGACACTTCACGGGACTTTCACTTGAAATACCGCCTCAGCCAGCTTCAAGAGCCTAGACCGTTGATTGGCTGATGTTCTCAAGACGTCAGTTATACGTGAGAGAGAGAGAGATAACAGTTGAATGTTACAGGGACACTTCACGGGACTTTCACTTGGAATACCGCCTCAGCCAGCTTCAAGAGCCTAGACCGTTGATTGGCTGATGTTCTCAAGACGTCAGTTATACGTGAGAGAGAGAGAGATAACAGTTGAATGTTACCGGGACACTTCACGGGACTTTCACTTGAAAGACCGCCTCAGCCAGCTTCAAGAGCCTAGACCGTTGATTGGCTGATGTTGTCGAGACGTCAGTTATACGTGAGAGAGAGAGAGATAACAGTTGAATGTTACCGGGACACTTCACGGGACTTTCACTTGAAATACCGCCTCAGCCAGCTTCAAGAGCCTAGACCGTTGATTGGCTGATGTTCTCGAGACGTCAGTTATACGTGAGAGAGAGAGAGAGATAACAGTTGAATGTTACCGGGACACTTCACGGGACTTTCACTTGAAATACCGCCTCAGCCAGCTTCAAGAGCCTAGACCGTTGATTGGCTGATGTTCTCAAGACGTCAGTAATAAGTGAGAGAGAGAGAGAGAGATAACAGTTGAATGTTACCGGGACACTTCACGGGACTTTCACTTGAAATACCGCCTCAGCCAGCTTCAAGAGCCTAGACCGTTGATTGGCTGATATTCTCGAGACGTCAGTTATACGTGAGAGAGAGAGAGAGAGAGATAACAGTTGAATGTTACCGGGACACTTCACGGGACTTTCACTTGAAATACCGCCTCAGCCAGCTTCAAGAGCCTAGACCGTTGATTGGCTGATGTTCTCAAGACGTCAGTTATACGTGAGAGAGAGAGAGATAACAGTTGAATGTTACCGGGACACTGCACGGGACTTTCACTTGAAATACCGCCTCAGCCAGCTTCAAGAGCCTAGACCGTTGATTGGCTGATGTTCTCGAGACGTCAGTTATACGTGAGAGAGAGAGAGATAACAGTTGAATGTTACCGGGACACTTCACGGGACTTTCACTTGAAATACCGCCTCAGCCAGCTTCAAGAGCCTAGACCGTTGATTGGCTGATGTTCTCAAGACGTCAGTTATACGTGAGAGAGAGAGAGAGATAACAGTTGAATGTTACCGGGACACTTCACGGGACTTTCACTTGAAATACCGCCTCAGCCAGCTTCAAGAGCCTAGACCGTTGATTGGCTGATATTCTCGAGACGTCAGTTATACGTGAGAGAGAGAGAGAGAGAGATAACAGTTGAATGTTACCGGGACACTTCACGGGACTTTCACTTGAAATACCGCCTCAGCCAGCTTCAAGAGCCTAGACCGTTGATTGGCTGATGTTCTCAAGACGTCAGTTATACGTGAGAGAGAGAGAGATAACAGTTGAATGTTACCGGGACACTTCACGGGACTTTCACTTGAAATACCGCCTCAGCCAGCTTCAAGAGCCTAGACCGTTGATTGGCTGATGTTCTCAAGACGTCAGTTATACGTGAGAGAGAGAGAGATAACAGTTGAATGTTACCGGGACACTTCACGGGACTTTCACTTGAAATACCGCCTCAGCCAGCTTCAAGAGCCTAGACCGTTGATTGGCTGATGTTCTCAAGACGTCAGTTATACGTGAGAGAGAGAGAGATAACAGTTGAATGTTACCGGGACACTTCACGGGACTTTCACTTGAAATACCGCCTCAGCCAGCTTCAAGAGCCTAGACCGTTGATTGGCTGATGTTGTCGAGACGTCAGTTATACGTGAGAGAGAGAGAGATAACAGTTGAATGTTACCGGGACACTTCACGGGACTTTCACTTGAAATACCGCCTCAGCCAGCTTCAAGAGCCTAGACCGTTGATTGGCTGATGTTCTCGAGACGTCAGTTATACGTGAGAGAGAGAGAGATAACAGTTGAATGTTACCGGGACACTTCACGGGACTTTCACTTGAAATACCGCCTCAGCCAGCTTCAAGAGCCTAGACCGTTGATTGGCTGATGTTCTCAAGACGTCAGTTATACGTGAGAGAGAGAGAGAGATAACAGTTGAATGTTACCGGGACACTTCACGGGACTTTCACTTGAAATACCGCCTCAGCCAGCTTCAAGAGCCTAGACCGTTGATTGGCTGATGTTGTCGAGACGTCAGTTATACGTGAGAGAGAGAGAGATAACAGCTGAATGTTACCGGGATACTTCACGGGACTTTCACTTGAAATACCGCCTCAGCCAGCTTCAAGAGCCTAGACCGTTGATTGGCTGATGTTCTCGAGACGTCAGTTTTACGTGAGAGAGAGAGATAACAGTTGAATGTTACCGGGACACTTCACGGGACTTTCACTTGAAATACCGCCTCAGCCAGCTTCAAGAGCCTAGACCGTTGATTGGCTGATGTTCTCGAGACGTCAGTTATACGTGAGAGAGAGAGATAACAGTTGAATGTTACCGGGACACTTCACGGGACTTTCACTTGAAATACCGCCTCAGCCAGCTTCAAGAGCCTAGACCGTTGATTGGCTGATGTTGTCGAGACGTCAGTTATACGTGAGAGAGAGAGATAACAGTTGAATGTTACCGGGACACTTCACGGGACTTTCACTTGAAATACCGCCTCAGCCAGCTTCAAGAGCCTAGACCGTTGATTGGCTGATGTTCTCGAGACGTCAGTTATACGTGAGAGAGAGAGAGAGAGAGATAACAGTTGAATGTTATCGGGACACTTCACGGGACTTTCACTTGAAATACCGCCTCAGCCAGCTTCAAGAGCCTAGACCGTTGATTGGCTGATGTTCTCAAGACGTCAGTTATACGTGAGAGAGAGAGAGATAACAGTTGAATGTTACCGGGACACTTCACGGGACTTTCACTTGAAATACCGCCTCAGCCAGCTTCAAGAGCCTAGACCGTTGATTGGC
Organism: Brachyptera risi; assembly: GCA_964007535.1. Taxonomy (NCBI): domain Eukaryota; kingdom Metazoa; phylum Arthropoda; class Insecta; order Plecoptera; family Taeniopterygidae; genus Brachyptera; species Brachyptera risi. The sequence goes on from CAXFZR010000076.1 coordinate 62,310, forward strand.
TGATGTTCTCAAGACGTCAGTTATACGTGAGAGAGAGAGAGATAACAGTTGAATGTTACCGGGACACTTCACGGGACTTTCACTTGAAATACCGCCTCAGCCAGCTTCAAGAGCCTAGACCGTTGATTGGCTGATGTTCTCGAGACGTCAGTTATACGTGAGAGAGAGAGAGAGAGAGATAACAGTTGAATGTTATCGGGACACTTCACGGGACTTTCACTTGAAATACCGCCTCAGCCAGCTTCAAGAGCCTAGACCGTTGATTGGCTGATGTTCTCAAGACGTCAGTTATACGTGAGAGAGAGAGAGATAACAGTTGAATGTTACCGGGACACTTCACGGGACTTTCACTTGAAATACCGCCTCAGCCAGCTTCAAGAGCCTAGACCGTTGATTGGCTGATGTGGTCGAGACGTCAGTTATACGTGAGAGAGAGAGAGATAACAGTTGAATGTTACCAGGACACTTCACGGGACTTTCACTTGAAATACCGCCTCAGCCAGCTTCAAGAGCCTAGACCGTTGATTGGCTGATGTTCTCAAGACGTCAGTTATACGTGAGAGAGAGAGAGAGATAACAGTTGAATGTTACCGGGACACTTCACGGGACTTTCACTTGAAATACCGCCTCAGCCAGCTTCAAGAGCCTAGACCGTTGATTGGCTGATGTTGTCGAGACGTCAGTTATACGTGAGAGAGAGAGATAACAGTTGAATGTTACCGGGACACTTCACGGGACTTTCACTTGAAATACCGCCTCAGCCAGCTTCAAGAGCCTAGACCGTTGATTGGCTGATGTTCTCGAGACGTCAGTTATACGTGAGAGAGAGAGATAACAGTTGAATGTTACCGGGACACTTCACGGGACTTTCACTTGAAATACCGCCTCAGCCAGCTTCAAGAGCCTAGACCGTTGATTGGCTGATGTTGTCGAGACGTCAGTTATACGTGAGAGAGAGAGAGATAACAGTTGAATGCACCTTTTGAAATCTCATAGAATCTGAAATCTCATAGAATCTGAAATCAGGTTGTACTGATTGTTTCCTCTTGATTATCTGCCAATGGTATCCAGGTCGTCTGGTGAGCAACAAGTCCTGGTCCCAACAAGCTGGGGATACATATCCAGGTCGTCTGGTGAGCAACAAGTCCTGGTCCCAACAAGCTGGGGATACATATCCAGGTCGTCTGGTGAGCAACAAGTCCTGGTCTCAAGAAGCTGGGGATACATATCCAGGTCGTCTGGTGAGCAACAAGTCCTGGTCTCAAGAAGCTGGGCATACATATCCAGGTCGTCTGGTGAGCAACAAGTCCTGGTCCCAACAAGCTGGGGATACATATCCAGGTCGTCTGGTGAGCAACAAGTCCTGGTCTCAAGAAGCTGGGGATACATATCCAGGTCTTGTCCATGAAATATTTGAGATAAGTCGTTTCACTCCTATTCTGAATCTTTATCATGGATGACTTCTGAGAGAGAGATTGTTCTCCAATCAGAGCCAGGGATGGGGAGGTAGGATCGTTCGGACAGGGACCACAAGAAGAACTTCATTATAGCGAGGCAAATAATTAATCGATTCAACCAACTGTGAATTGTGGAATAATGAGTTCAGAGAAATGAAAGATAATTTACTAATCGTGAAATATCGGTTCCAGTTGTGCTTGACATCTTCTCCTCAGCTTGGCTCGGATTCACTCCTGAGATATAAAGTTGGAGAAAAACAGTGACATTTCCATGAACTGAAGATTGTATTGGACCGAACATATCCGCACGTTCTACCAGCAGAAAGATCCCTCTCTCTCTCTCTCTCTCTCTCTCTCTCCCTGTCTCTCTCCCTGTCTATCTCCTCGTCCCTCCCTTCTCTCTCCCTCTGATTGGATGCAGCTGTCGCATGCCACTCGAGCGTCCGTCCCGACTGAACCAGGTCACATGACTGATTCAGGTCACGTGTTACGACTCTTGTAAGTAGATTATACTAGGAAAACTAGACCAGATGCGTTAGCGCAACGGAAGTGTTATTATTCATCAGTTCCCTCCGAGGAAATGAATTACTTCAAGAGATAAAATGATGCTTTTAATGTCACTCCGGATTACCAAGAATGAGGAAATTACATTCTTGGAACTTTATTCATGTGCGTTCCTCGCCGTTTTTATGTTCGACTTCGTTAAACTGACCGAACATTTGAGACGATGCTCTGTAATCTGGGTTGGGACGAGCGCGGGTTCGAGCCCCACTGGAAGATGTGTTTCCCTCTCATTCCTCCCCCCGTGTAACCCAGCTGTTGTTGGGGTCGTTAAGGGGGCAAGCCACAGATAATTGCCATCTTCCCAGATAAGGGTTCAGAGGTGATGACATCTCCGCACATGATGTCTTCTTGCTCAGAACGTTTACATATGGGGAAAATGATGTCAATCTTTTCTTTGTTTTTGATTTTTTTTTATGAAAAATTTGACTTTTCCGAAAAATACTTCTCCCCCCACACTTTTCTAGTTTTGAAGTCATTATGTTTGATATTTCTAAGCACGAATGTATGAAAGATGAATGGGAGCATATTTGGGAATTTATCCCGGAATAAAGATATTTTTTCATAACTGGAACTTCACAAATATTTTCTTCTCAGTTTTGGACAGAATAATTCAATTTGAAAATGCATTTGGAGGAAAATTTGGCCTGAATTGGAAATGTGCTCCCCATTTATTGTCAAGAATATCACATTGGATTCACATTTTGAAAAAAAATCAGTTCTTCAAGTATTTCCGTTAGGAAGAAGTAGTCACCGAGACAAGTGGTCGAGTGGTTACAACACTGAACTGTCATTCAGGAGACCGGGATTTGATTCCCACCATGGTCGACAATCCTGACAGGGTTTTTTCGTGGTTTCCCCTGTCGTTCAGGTTGATACTGGGATGGTTCCTTAACAACAGGCCACGACCGACTCCTTCCCACCATCCGAGACTATTAAAATAACCTTTCATCCCATCATCCCATCATCTCATTCATCATACAGCAGAGCCAATAGATCGTAGCCATCAGTATAGTGCGTCGTTAACCGGCACATGTAGCTGAGTGGTTAACGCACTCGCTTCATGTGACCCGGGCGGGAGGCAGTGGCCATATCGGACCCGGTTCGATCCCCGCTACCGTCCATCTTCACATGGTGTCTTCGTGGTTCCCCTCTGTAGTCTAGGCTAATGCCAGGATGGTTTTCACAATATAGGCCACGATCGCTTCATTCCCACTATCCTCCCCATTACCCATAAAACCCTCACCTTATCATCCCATCATCTCATTAATCATTAATCCAACGCCAATAGATCTTCGTAATCATTACATTGCGTCGTTGAATCTCTTCCCTCCCCCCCCCCCCCCCCAAAAAAAAATGGCGATCTTCAATATTGCATGCGTATAAAAATACTGGAAGGAGTTAAAGTAAATACAAATTATTGGTCTTCATTCGCTGCAATGGCTTGAGATATGACATTTTCACGTTCGATATTGTGACAGGTGTATGAACAAGGATTGATCACCGTCTCAAGGAAGTCTCCAAGTGTGACAAGAAGTTCGTCAATGGAGTGGGAGAACTATGACTTCTCAATCGTCGCCATGGCTACTGGCATGGTGTGTGATACTGGCATCTCCTCCGTGGCTCAGTCCACCATCGCACTGCGTTGGGAAGTGACGTCAGATCGGGCGTGGCCGGGTTCGAGTCTCGCAAGAAGCATGAGTTCTGATGGACGTCTATTCATCTAGCATCACTTGACCGTTTCATTTTCTCGTACCCCCGTTTAACCTAGCTCTTGGAAGAGAATCAGAATAAGAGTCTCATCAATCGAGGAGCATTGCTTTCTGCCTCTAAGCAATGAGTGATCAGAAGTGATTGTTTCTCTCAATCTGTTTCCTCTTGGTTGAGTGAAAGGCCGTATATTGTCTACTGACTGTCACAACTGACTGTCTGTTTGGAGGCCCGTCTGACGTTCCAACAGGATAACCACGTGGCCTGGAGTGGGTTGTGTGATTACCTGGATGAGTCAGCTGATCATGGAGGAAAGTACTCTCAGCGACATGCTAAAAGAGGGGGACTGAACTGAAACACATTGAGAGAATCATATGATCTGAGGCAAGCTCTGTTAAGGGAACCAACCCACAGATATGTAGCAAAATTCTGTCATTCATTGATGTACCCATCAATATTGAGATGGTATACCCCTGGGCACACGCAGCATGCGTTGTCAGATGGGCAAGAAGTAGTTCCACCTCTGCAACTTTATCGACTCTGGTATTCTACACACCTTGACGCTTATACAAAATACTTCATTGTTGGTCAAATATCGAATCTAGGAAGCAGTGATCGAGTACAAGATGGCCTTGATGTCGATGCACCTTCAAACAGTTGTTTCCGGCCACGTGATTCTGCCATTTCCAGGCCCATATCCATAGAGTAATCACTATATTTGATGAATAACATCAGTTCTTGGACTTTATTCTCGAAACGGCTGGCTCGGTTGCATACACAGTGATGGAATGTGGATCACGTGGGATGTGTTGACATTCAGATTTCTTCTCTCAGGGATATTTTATTCTCTCAAATTTTCCTGCTCGTCCCAAACTCATAGGTTTTTAGAAACTTTGATTTACTATTTCTCGAAATTGATCAGACAGATAATCTGAAAAAACTATATAGTTCTGTGTTGATGAGTTTGAGTGTACAGAAAAAGTGTCATGCCGATCAGTCCTACCCTGCGACCTGTGCAGTGCTTACAAACACACACACACACACACACACACAGACACACAGACAAAGATCCACAAGAGACGAATGGAAGTCTTCGCATTCGCTCATCCAGACAAATTCAAATAGAATGAAATTTGAAGATTCCGAAAGAGAACATAATTTGTGAGCAACTAGTTGGAATAGTTGAACCCGAGCATACAGCAGAGTCAGTAAGGTAGGCCTATATAGTTGACATGAGCTTCCTCTGGACTTCATCAGCGTGCCTGGCTTTAACCGTTCTACTACCAGAACATGTTGTGACTTCCCCTGGTCCTGTATGCCAAGCGCATAGGGTTGAACTGTTTACTGACAGTTGATTCAGAACTAGGCAGCCGTTTCACGAACACACCGATAATATCGCAGGAAATGTAGAATCATAGCGATATGCAACGCGATTTCTTTGTCTTGGGACCATTTCCAGTGTCAACCAAAGCATAAACGATCGTAGTGTCTTTCCGGATGACCAACCACACGTTCTGTCGATCCATGATGAACATTGATGATATGTTGACGAATGATCGCCCTGGTGGGAGAATTGTTCCCTATGGAGATGGGGACACCTTACGATAGATGAACAGACTTCAGTTCAACTATATGCACATGTTTGCATCACAGCCGTGTTGGCGCGGCGAGGAAGTCGTGGAGAAACAAAAGCCTCTCGAAATGCACGACTTTTTGTGGCAACAATGAAAGTGAATTCTCGCCAATTGTCTTTGAATGATGTCTCTTGATTCAGATGCAAATCTACCGTACTTATACTGCATTCTCAATCCATGCGCTTGGCATCGCTCTGCGTCACTTCATTGCTGGACCGATCGCCCGTCTCTGTCGTCAGTCAGTGATTGCCGGTCGGGAGTGTCGACCCGTCAACGTCAGGAGAGAGTGATGGGGAATACGTATATCTGGGACGAAGAAGTATCTGACTGAAGGATTTGAAGAGGTCTTATGGGCTGCTGTCAAGTGGCCTCATTTACACTAGAAACGAACTAGTCAACTGTGTTCCAATTCAAACCCCCGTCTTTGTTGGTGTACATACAAAATGTTCAATTTATATATCTATGGAAATATATATACACACATATATGTATGCATATATATATATATATATATATATATATATATATATATATATATATATATATATATATATATATATACATATATATATATATATATATATACATATATATGTACATATATATATATATATATATATATATATATATATATATATATATATATATATATATATATATATATATATGTATATGTATATGTATATGTGTATGTATATGGATATATATATATGTATATGAATATATATATATATATATATATATATATATATATATATATATATATATATATATATATATATATATATATATATACATATATATATAAATATATATATATATATATATATATATATATATATATATATATATATATATATATATACATATATATATATATATATATATATATATATATATATATATATTCATATATATATATATATAAATATATATATATATATATATATATATATATATATATATATATATATATACATATATATATATATATATATATATATATATATATATATATATATATATATATATATATATATTTATATATATATATATATATATATATATATATATATATATATATATATATATATATATATATATATATATATATATATATATATATATACATATATATATATATATAAATATCCATGAATATATATATTCATATATATGTTTCCTCAAGTGACACAAGAGACGAAGGGTTGAAACACCCGTGCGTCAGTGATGTGGGATAGGGGAGACGGTCGCTCGGGACCTCCACCCCTGATGGATGCAAGTGACACAAGAGACGAAGGGTTGAAACACCCGTGCGTCAGTGATGTGGGATAGGGGAGACGGTCGCTCGGAACCACCACCTCTGATGGATGCAAGTGTTGCACATTGCAGGATCATATGCACAATGACTCAGTTGCAACATTAAGCTGAACGTAGCTCATAGCGCTTGGATTAAACCAACTGTTGCAGGATTTACCAACTTAGTTATGTCATAATACATTGAAATATATTCAGCTTAGGGTCAGATATTCTGTAGCCAACATTTGTTGTTTCTGAATGAGTTCGTTCCCCGTCGAAAGCGATCGTTATAATTCAGGAGTGATTATCTCCATTGCCACATATGCCATCCGTCACGAAGGCCTTGTGTACGGATTGCAGCTGAGGGCGGCATTTGACGAGGGTGAAATATTACCACTCAGAAAAATGTGTCTCAAAATGTGACACTTTCAACAAACTATAACCCTAATGAGTTGAGGCACTCCGACGAGTACGAAGCAATATAATACTTACGTAAATCGGCTAGACTGAAATGATGAAATATATCATTTTAATTGCCATTTCATTAGTTCAACTCACGACGTTACGGATGTGAACAGTGCAATCCTCAATATTCTGATTCGACCGATTAGAGTGGGAATACAAGTGATGGTGAAATCGCTTCCCCCGACTGAATGGTAATCGGGTTGGCGCAATGCACAAGTTGCGTTCTTGCTAATAATGGCCCCAAGCTCAGAGGATGAGCGTGTTCACAACGACTCAACGCTCTCACTGACACTCACTCAATGAGGGCTGGTCCCCATGTGGACCTATGAGCCCATGAGAGTCGATTGAGCAAACTTCAGTTTTCCGGTGGTAACTTCCGGAGGAGACCCCAATATATTCAGATATACATATTTATATATATATATATATATATATATATTATATATATATATATATATATATATATATATATATATATATATATGTATATATATATATATATATATATATATATATATATATATATATATATATATATATATATATATATATATATATTCATATATAAATATATATATATATATATATATATATATATATATATATATATATATATATATATTCATATATATATATATATATATATATATATATATATATATATATATATATATATATATATATATATATGAATATATATATATATATATATATATATATATATATATATATATATATATATATATATATATATATATATATATATATACATATATATATATATATATATATATATATATATATATATATATATATATATATATATATATATATATATATATATATATGAATATGAATATGTGTGTATGAATATATACATACAATTGAAAATTGAAATGAGGATTTTGCTCGATTGGCCTTGCCAGTTGCTCTGGAAACTGATGGTCTTCGGGCGTGAGTTCGAGTCCAGCTTGAGTTATTGTGAATATCATTCATCTATTGCATACCCTCATTCGTTCTGCCAAATGTCA
>CAXFZR010000077.1:5000-63154 GCA_964007535.1 Brachyptera risi
AACCAATCATGTTCTCAACAGTATTTGATCATTCAAATGATGTTCTGCTAGTGTATCTTAACTCTACCTCAACATCATATTTTGAACACCCCGTACTGTAATCAATTGGATACTATCTTATACAAGAGTTTATTAACAATAAGTCTAATAATAATATGCTGGTATCATATTACTCTCTATGGTTATTCACAATAGTACGAATATGCCAGATAGAGTAAACTTATGCCGGTATATCTTCATTAAAGAGTATAAATATGCCGGCATCATATTACTCTGGAGTAATCTTATACCGGCATATTATTACCTAGATAAACTTATGCCGAGAGTGAAAGGTATCCGTTACACCGGGTCCTGAGGGGCAGATGGATCAATTGCAATTCCTGAAATTGACATGATGATCTCCAGTTTCCTGAAGAACGGACTCACAGTCTCCGCCCCCTTGACGTCACAAATCATAACATCCAATCAACAGGGCTGTTGGAAATGAGGTGGAATTCAAATATCCAATCGGCCGGGGTATCTCTGAAATTACCACGAATGATATAGATCTAACTGGCTGACTGTTGAAGCCACGCCCATTCCGAATCGTCAATCATCTTCATTAGTCGTTGAAGTCCGGAGTTGTGATGTCCTTCTGTTTTCTGCGTTATGAATAGATGATATGGCGCATGATAACCTGGATGACCTCGAATGACCTTGATGTCGAAGCGTCTCTAGAACCTCACATTCATTCCAGAAATAATGTCGCCCCCGCGAATACAGAAGGCTGGATGAAATAGTCCTTGGCTCGATTTACTCCGTGGATGATTGTTGATCCCGAATGGCATGACTAGAGGCCATTCAGAACCTCTGTCCTCTAGACACAATCATTGCTTCTCTCTCGGAGAAGTGAGAATGGCATGACTAGAGGCCATTCAGAACCTCTGTCCTCTACACACAATCATTGCTTCTCTCTCTGAGAAGTGAGAACGGCATGACTAGAGGCCATTCAGAACCTCTGTCCTCTAGACACAATCATTGCTTCTCTCTCTGAGAAGTGAGAACGGCATGACTAGAGGCCATTCAGAACCTCTGTCCTCTAGACACAATCATTGCTTCTCTCTCTGAGAAGTGAGAACGGCATGTCTAGAGGCCATTCAGAACTTCTGTCCTCTAGACACAATCATTGCTTCTCTCTCTGAGAAGTGAGAACGGCATGACTAGAGGCCATTCAGAACCTCTGTCCTCTAGACACAATCATTGCTTCTATCCCTGAGAAGTGAGAACGGCATGACTAGAGGCCATTCAGAACCTCTGTCCTCTAGACACAATCATTGCTTCTATCCCTGAGAAGTGAGAACGGCATGACTAGAGGCCATCCAGAACCTCTGTCCTCTAGACACAATCATTGCTTCTATCCCTGAGGAGTGAGAACGGCATGACTAGAGGCCATTCAGAACCTCTGTCCTCTACACACAATCATTGCTTCTCTCTCTGAGAAGTGAGAACGGCATGACTAGAGGCCATTCAGAACCTCTGTCCTCTAGACACAATCATTGCTTCTCTCTCTGAGAAGTGAGAACGGCATGACTAGAGGCCATTCAGAACCTCTGTCCTCTAGACACAATCATTGCTTCTCTCTCTGAGGAGTGAGAACGGCATGACTAGAGGCCATTCAGAACCTCTGTCCTCCACACACAATCATTGCTTCTCTCTCTGAGAAGTGAGAACGGCATGACTAGAGGCCATTCAGAACCTTTGTCCTCTAGACACAATCATTGCTTCTCTCTCTGAGAAGTGAGAACGGCATGACTAGAGGCCATTCAGAACCTCTGTCCTCTAGACACAATCATTGCTTCTCTCTCTGAGAAGTGAGAACGGCATGACTAGAGGCCATTCAGAACCTCTGTCCTCTACACACAATCATTGCTTCTCTCTCTGAGAAGTGAGAACGGCATGACTAGAGGCCATTCAGAACCTCTGTCCTCTAGACACAATCATTGCTTCTCTCTCTGAGAAGTGAGAACGGCATGACTAGAGGCCATTCAGAACCTCTCTCCTCTAGACACAATCATTGCTTCTCTCTCTGAGAAGTGAGAACGGCATGACTAGAGGCCATTCAGAACCTCTGTCCTCTAGACACAATCATTGCTTCTCTCTCTGAGAAGTGAGAACGGCATGACTAGAGGCCATTCAGAACCTCTGTCCTCTAGACACAATCATTGCTTCTCTCTCTGAGAAGTGAGAACGGCATGACTAGAGGCCATTCAGAACTTCTGTCATCTAGACACAATCATTGCTTCTCTCTCTGAGAAGTGAGAACGGCATGACTAGAGGCCATTCAGAACCTCTGTCCTCTAGACACAATCATTGCTTCTCTCTCTGAGAAGTGAGAACGGCATGACTAGAGGCCATTCAGAACCTCTGTCCTCTAGACACAATCATTGCTTCTCTCTCTGAGAAGTGAGAATGGCATGTCTAGAGGCCATTCAGAACTTCTGTCATCTAGACACAATCATTGCTTCTCTCTCTGAGAAGTGAGAACGGCATGACTAGAGGCCATTCAGAACCTCTGTCCTCTAGACGAAATCATTGCTTCTCTCTCTGAGAAGTGAGAACGGCATGACTAGAGGCCATTCAGAACCTCTGTCCTCTAGACACAATCATTGCTTCTCTCTCTGAGAAGTGAGAAGGGCATGTCTAGAGGCCATTCAGAACCTCTGTCCTCTAGACACAATCATTGCTTCTCTCTCTGAGAAGTGAGAACGGCATGACTAGAGGCCATTCAGAACCTCTGTCCTCTAGACACAATCATTGCTTCTCTCCCTGAGAAGAGAGAACGGCATGACTAGAGGCCATTCAGAACCTCTGTCCTCTACACACAATCATTGCTTCTCTCTCTGAGAAGTGAGAACGGCATGACTAGAGGCCATTCAGAACCTCTGTCCCCTAGACACAATCATTGCTTCTCTCTCTGAGAAGTGAGAACGGCATGACTGGAGGCCATTCAGAACCTCTGTCCTCTAGACACAATCATTGCTTCTCTCTCTGAGAAGTGAGAACGGCATGACCAGAGGCCATTCAGAACCTCTGTCCTCTAGACACAATCATTGCTTCTCTCTCTAAGAAGTGAGAACGGCATGACTAGAGGCCATTCAGAACCTCTGTCCTCTAGACACAATCATTGCTTCTCTCTCTGAGCAGTGAGAACGGCATGACTAGAGGCCATTCAGAACCTCTGTCCTCTAGACACAATCATTGCTTCTCTCTCTGAGAAGTGAGAACGGCATGACTAGAGGCCATTCAGAACCTCTGTCCTCTAGACACAATCATTGCTTCTCTCTCTAAGAAGTGAGAACGGCATGACTAGAGGCCATTCAGAACCTCTGTCCTCTAGACACAATCATTGCTTCTCTCTCTGAGAAGTGAGAACGGCATGACTAGAGGCCATCCAGAACCTCTGTCCTCTAGACACAATCATTGCTTCTCTCTCTGAGAAGTGAGAACGGCATGTCTAGAGGCCATTCAGAACCTCTGTCCTCTAGACACAATCATTGCTTCTCTCTCTGAGAAGTGAGAACGGCATGACTAGAGGCCATTCAGAACCTCTGTCCTCTAGACACAATCATTGCTTCTCTCTCTGAGAAGTGAGAACGGCATGACTAGAGGCCATTCAGAACCTCTGTCCTCTAGACACAATCATTGCTTCTCTCTCTGAGAAGTGAGAACGGCATGACTAGAGGCCATTCAGAACCTCTGTCCTCTAGACACAATCATTGCTTCTTTCTCTGAGAAGTGAGAACGGCATGACTAGAGGCCATTCAGAACCTCTGTCCTCTAGACACAATCATTGCTTCTCTCTCTGAGAAGTGAGAACGGCATGACTAGAGGCCATTCAGAACCTCTGTCCTCTAGACACAATCATTGCTTCTCTCTCTGAGGAGTGAGAACGGCATGACTAGAGGCCATTCAGAACCTCTGTCCTCTAGACACAATCATTGCTTCTTTCTCTGAGAAGTGAGAACGGCATGACTAGAGGCCATTCAGAACCTCTGTCCTCTAGACACAATCATTGCTTCTCTCTCTGAGAAGTGAGAACGGCATGACTAGAGGCCATCCAGAACCTCTGTCCTCTAGACACAATCATTGCTTCTCTCTCTGAGAAGTGAGAACGGCATGACTAGAGGCCATTCAGAACCTCTGTCCTCTAGACACAATCATTGCTTCTCTCTCTGAGAAGTGAGAACGGCATGACTAGAGGCCATTCAGAACCTCTGTCCTCTAGACACAATCATTGCTTCTCTCTCTGAGAAGTGAGAAGGGCATGACTAGAGGCCATTCAGAACCTCTGTCCTCTAGACACAATCATTGCTTCTGTCTCTGAGAAGTGAGAACGGCATGACTAGAGGCCATCCAGAACTTCTGTCCTCTAGACACAATCATTGCTTCTCTCTCTGAGAAGTGAGAACGGCATGTCTAGAGGCCATTCAGAACCTCTGTCCTCTAGACACAATCATTGCTTCTCTCTCTGAGGAGTGAGAACGGCATGACTAGAGGCCATTCAGAACCTCTGTCCTCTAGACACAATCATTGCTTCTCTCTCTGAGAAGTGAGAACGGCATGACTAGAGGCCATTCAGAACCTCTGTCCTCTAGACACAATCATTGCTTCTCTCTCTGAGAAGTGAGAACGGCATGACTAGAGGCCATTCAGAACCTCTGTCCTCTAGACACAATCATTGCTTCTCTCTCTGAGAAGTGAGAACGGCATGACTAGAGGCCATTCAGAACCTCTGTCCTCTACACACAATCATTGCTTCTGTCTCTGAGAAGTGAGAACGGCATGACTGGAGGCCATTCAGAACCTCTGTCCCCTAGACACAATCATTGCTTCTATCCCTGAGAAGTGAGAACGGCATGACTAGAGGCCATCCAGAACCTCTGTCCTCTAGACACAATCATTGCTTCTATCCCTGAGGAGTGAGAACGGCATGACTAGAGGCCATTCAGAACCTCTGTCCTCTAGACACAATCATTGCTTCTCTCTCTGAGAAGTGACAACGGCATGTCTAGAGGCCATTCAGAACCTCTGTCCTCTAGACACAATCATTGCTTCTGTCTCTGAGAAGTGAGAACGGCATGACTAGAGGCCATTCAGAACCTCTGTCCTCTAGACACAATCATTGCTTCTCTCTCTGAGAAGTGAGAACGGCATGACCAGAGGCCATTCAGAACCTCTGTCCTCTAGACACAATCATTGCTTTCTCTCTCTGAGAAGTGAGAACGGCATGACTAGAGGCCATTCAGAACCTCTGTCCTCTAGACACAATCATTGCTTCTCTCTCTGAGAAGTGAGAACGGCATGACTAGAGGCCATTCAGAACCTCTGTCCTCTAGACACAATCATTGCTTCTCTCTCTGAGAAGTGAGAACGGCATGACTAGAGGCCATTCAGAACCTCTGTCCTCTAGACACAATCATTGCTTCTGTCTCTGAGAAGTGAGAACGGCATGACTAGAGGCCATTCAGAACCTCTGTCCTCTAGACACAATCATTGCTTCTCTCTCTGAGAAGTGAGAACGGCATGACTAGAGGCCATCCAGAACCTCTGTCCTCTAGACACAATCATTGCTTCTGTCTCTGAGAAGTGAGAACGGCATGACTAGAGGCCATGCAGAACCTCTGTCCTCTAGACACAATCATTGCTTCTCTCTCTGAGAAGTAAGAACGGCATGACTAGAGGCCATTCAGAACCTCTGTCCTCTAGACACAATCATTGCTTCTCTCTCTGAGAAGTGAGAACGGCATGACTAGAGGCCATTCAGAACCTCTGTCCTCTACACACAATCATTGCTTCTATCCCTGAGAAGTGAGAACGGCATGACTAGAGGCCATCCAGAACCTCTGTCCTCTAGACACAATCATTGCTTCTCTCTCTGAGAAGTAAGAACGGCATGACTAGAGGCCATTCAGAACCTCTGTCCTCTAGACACAATCATTGCTTCTCTCTCTGAGAAGTGAGAACGGCATGACTAGAGGCCATCCAGAACCTCTGTCCTCTAGACACAATCATTGCTTCTGTCTCTGAGAAGTGAGAACGGCATGACTAGAGGCCATTCAGAACCTCTGTCCTCTAGACACAATCATTGCTTCTCTCTTTGAGTAGTGAGAACGGCATGTCTAGAGGCCATTCAGAACCTCTGTCCTCTAGACACAATCATTGCTTCTCTCTCTGAGAAGTGAGAACGGCATGACTAGAGGCCATTCAGAACCTCTGTCCTCTAGACACAATCATTGCTTCTCTCTCTGAGAAGTGAGAACGGCATGACTAGAGGCCATCAAGAACCTCTGTCCTCTAGACACAATCATTGCTTCTCTCTCTGAGAAGTGAGAACGGCATGACTAGAGGCCTTTCAGAACCTCTGTCCTCTAGACACAATCATTGCTTCTCTCTCTGAGAAGTGAGAATGGCATGACTAGAGGCCATTCAGAACCTCTGTCCTCTAGACACAATCATTGCTTCTCTCTCTGAGAAGTGAGAACGGAATGACTAGAGGCCATTCAGAACCTCTGTCCTCTAGACACAATCATTGCTTCTCTCTCTGAGAAGTGAGAATGGCATGACTAGAGGCCATTCAGAACCTCTGTCCTCTAGACACAATCATTGCTTCTCTCTCTGAGAAGTGAGAACGGAATGACTAGAGGCCATTCAGAACCTCTGTCCTCTAGACACAATCATTGCTTCTCTCTCTGAGAAGTGAGAACGGCATGACTAGAGGCCATTCAGAACCTCTGTCCTCTAGACACAATCGTTGCTTCTCTCTCTGAGAAGTGAGAACGGCATGACTAGAGGCCATTCAGAACCTCTGTCCTCTAGACACAATCATAGCTTCTCTCTCTGAGAAGTGAGAACGGAATGACTAGAGGCCATTCAGAACCTCTGTCCTCTACACACAATCATTGCTTCTCTCTCTGAGAAGTGAGAACGGCATGACTAGAGGCCATTCAGAACCTCTGTCCTCTAGACACAATCATTGCTTCTCTCTCTGAGAAGTGAGAACGGCATGACTAGAGGCCATTCAGAACCTCTGTCCTCTAGACACAATCATTGCTTCTCTCTCTGAGAAGTGAGAACGGCATGTCTAGAGGCCATTCAGAACCTCTGTCCTCTAGACACAATCATTGCTTCTCTCTCTGAGAAGTGAGAACGGCATGACTAGAGGCCATTCAGAACCTCTGTCCTCTAGACACAATCATTGCTTCTCTCTCTGAGAAGTGAGAACGGCATGACTAGAGGCCATTCAGAACCTCTGTCCTCTAGACACAATCATTGCTTCTCTCTCTGAGAAGTGAGAACGGCATGACTAGAGGCCATTCAGAACCTCTGTCCTCAAGACACAATCATTGCTTCTGTCTCTGAGAAGTAAGAACGGCATGACTAGAGGCCATTCAGAACCTCTGTCCTCTAGACACAATAATTGCTTCTCTCTCTGAGAAGTGAGAACGGCATGACCGGAGGCCATTCAGAACCTCTGTCCTCTAGACACAATCATTGCTTCTCTCTCAGAGAAGTGAGAACGGCATGACTAGAGGCCATTCAGAACCTCTGTCCTCTAGACACAATCATTGCTTCTCTCTCTGAGAAGTGAGAACGGCATGACTAGAGGCCATTCAGAACCTCTGTCCTCTAGACACAATCATTGCTTCTCTCTCTGAGAAGTGAGAACGGCATGACTAGAGGCCATTCAGAACCTCTGTCCTCTAGACACAATCATTGCTTCTCTCTCTGAGAAGTGAGAACGGCATGACTAGAGGCCATTCAGAACCTCTGTCCTCTAGACACAATCATTGCTTCTCTCTCTGAGAAGTGAGAACGGCATGACTAGAGGCCATTCAGAACCTCTGTCCTCTAGACACAATCATTGCTTCTCTCTCTTAGAAGTGAGAACGGCATGACTAGAGGCCATTCAGAACCTCTGTCCTCTAGACACAATCATTGCTTCTCTCTCTGAGGAGTGAGAACGGCATGACTAGAGGCCATTCAGAACCTCTGTCCTCTACACACAATCATTGCTTCTCTCTCTGAGGAGTGAGAACGGCATGACTAGAGGCCATCCAGAACCTCTGTCCTCTAGACACAATCATTGCTTCTCTCTCTGAGAAGTGAGAACGGCATGACCGGAGGCCATTCAGAACCTCTGTCCTCTACACACAATCTTTGCTTCTCTCTCTGAGAAGTGAGAACGGCATGACTGGAGGCCATCCAGAACCTCTGTCCTCTAGACACAATCATTGCTTCTCTCTCTGAGAAGTGAGAACGGCATGAGTAGAGGCCATCCAGAACCTCTGTCCTCTACACACAATCATGGCTTCTCTCTCTGAGAAGTGAGAACGGCATGACTAGAGGCCATTCAGAACCTCTGTCCTCTAGACACAATCATTGCTTCTCTCTCTGAGAAGTGAGAACGGCATGACTAGAGGCCATTCAGAACCTCTGTCCTCTAGACACAATCATTGCTTCTCTCTCTGAGAAGTGAGAACGGAATGACTAGAGGCCATCCAGAACCTCTGTCCTCTAGACACAATCATGGCTTCTCTCTCTGAGAAGTGAGAACGGCATGACTAGAGGCCATTCAGAACCTCTGTCCTCTAGACACAATCATTGCTTCTCTCTCTGAGAAGTGAGAACGGCATGACTAAAGGCCATTCAGAACCTCTGTCCTCTAGACACAATCATTGCTTCTCTCTCTGAGAAGTGAGAACGGCATGACTAGAGGCCATTCAGAACCTCTGTCCTCTAGACACAATCATTGCTTCTCTCTCTGAGGAGTGAGAACGGCATGACTAGAGGCCATCCAGAACCTCTGTCCTCTAGACACAATCATTGCTTCTATCCCTGGGAAGTGAGAACGGCATGACTAGAGGCCTTTCAGAACCTCTGTCCTCTAGACACAATCATTGCTTCTATCCCTGAGAAGTGAGAACGGCATGACTAGAGGCCATTCAGAACCTCTGTCCTCTAGACACAATCATTGCTTCTCTCTCTGAGAAGTGAGAACGGCATGACTAGAGGCCATTCAGAACCTCTGTCCTCCACACACAATCATTGCTTCTCTCTCTGAGAAGTGAGAACGGCATGACTAGAGGCCATTCAGAACCTCTGTCCTCTAGACACAATCATTGCTTCTCTCTCTGAGGAGTGAGAACGGCATGACTAGAGGCCATCCAGAACTTCTGTCCTCTAGACACAATCATTGCTTCTCTCCCTGAGAAGTGAGAACGGCATGACTAGAGGCCATTCAGAACCTCTGTCCTCTAGACACAATCATTGCTTCTCTCTCTGAGAAGTGAGAACGGCATGACTAGAGGCCATTCAGAACCTCTGTCCTCTAGACACAATCATTGCTTCTCTCTCTGAGAAGTGAGAACGGCATGACTAGAGGCCATTCAGAACCTCTGTCCTCTAGACACAATCATTGCTTCTCTCTCTGAGGAGTGAGAACGGCATGTCTAGAGGCCATTCAGAACCTCTGTCCTCTAGACACAATCATTGCTTCTCTCTCTGAGAAGTGAGAACGGCATGACTAGAGGCCATTCAGAACCTCTGTCCTCTAGACACAATCATTGCTTCACTCTCTGAGAAGTGAGAACGGCATGACTAGAGGCCATTCAGAACCTCTGTCCTCTAGACACAATCATTGCTTCTCTCTCTGAGGAGTGAGAACGGCATGTCTAGAGGCCATTCAGAACCTCTGTCCTCTAGACACAATCATTGCTTCTCTCTCTGAGGAGTGAGAACGGCATGACTAGAGGCCATTCAGAACCTCTGTCCTCTAGACACAATCATTGCTTCTCTCTCTGAGAAGTGAGAACGGAATGACTAGAGGCCATTCAGAACCTCTGTCCTCTAGACACAATCATTGCTTCTCTCTCTGAGAAGTGAGAACGGAATGACTAGAGGCCATTCAGAACCTCTATCCTCTAGACACAATCATTGCTTCTCTCTCTGAGAAGTGAGAACGGCATGACTAGAGGCCATTCAGAACCTCTGTCCTCTAGACACAATCATTGCTTCTCTCTCTGAGAAGTGAGAACGGCATGACTAGAGGCCATTCAGAACCTCTGTCCTATAGACACAATCATTGCTTCTCTCTCTGAGAAGTGAGAACGGAATGACTAGAGGCCATTCAGAACCTCTGTCCTCTAGACACAATCATTGCTTCTCTCTCTGAGAAGTGAGAACGGCATGACTAGAGGCCATTCAGAACCTCTGTCCTCTAGACACAATCATTGCTTCTGTCTCTGAGAAGTGAGAACGGCATGACTAGAGGCCATTCAGAACCTCTGTCCTATAGACACAATCATTGCTTCTCTCTCTGAGAAGTGAGATCGGCATGACTAGAGGCCATTCATAACCTCTGTCCTCTAGACACAATCATTGCTTCTCTCTCTGAGGAGTGAGAACGGCATGTCTAGAGGCCATTCAGAACCTCTGTCCTCTAGACACAATCATTGCTTCTCTCTCTGAGAAGTGAGAACGGCATGACTAGAGGCCATTCAGAACCTCTGTCCTCTAGACACAATCATTGCTTCTCTCTCTGAGAAGTGAGAACGGCATGACTAGAGGCCATTCAGAACCTCTGTCCCCTAGACACAATCATTGCTTCTCTCTCTGAGAAGTGAGAACGGCATGACTAGAGGCCATTCAGAACCTCTGTCCTCTAGACACAATCATTGCTTCTCTCTCTGAGAAGTGAGAACGGCATGACTGGAGGCCATTCAGAACCTCTGTCCTCTAGACACAATCATTGCTTCTCTCTCTGAGAAGTGAGAACGGCATGACTAGAGGCCATTCAGAACCTCTGTCCTCTAGACACAATCATTGCTTCTCTCCCTGAGAAGTGAGAACGGCATGACTAGAGGCCATTCAGAACCTCTGTCCTCTAGACACAATCATTGCTTCTCTCTCTGAGAAGTGAGAACGGCATGACTAGAGGCCATTCAGAACCTCTGTCCTCTAGACACAATCATTGCTTCTCTCTCTGAGAAGTGAGAACGGGATGACTAGAGGCCATTCAGAACCTCTGTCCTCTAGACACAATCATTGCTTCTCTCTCTGAGAAGTGAGAACGGCATGACTAGAGGCCATTCAGAACCTTTGTCCTCTAGACACAATCATTGCTTCTCTCTCTGAGAAGTGAGAACGGCATCACTAGAGGCCATTCAGAACCTCTGTCCTCTACACACAATCATTGCTTCTATCCCTGAGAAGTGAGAACGGCATGACTAGAGGCCATTCAGAACCTCTGTCCTCTAGACACAATCATTGCTTCTCTCTCAGAGAAGTGAGAACGGCATGTCTAGAGGCCATTCAGAACCTCTGTCCTCTAGACACAATCATTGCTTCTCTCTCTGAGGAGTGAGAACGGCATGACTAGAGGCCATGCAGAACCTCTGTCCTCTAGACACAATCATTGCTTCTCTCTGAGAGAAGTGAGAACGGCATGTCTAGAGGCCATTCAGAACCTCTGTCCTCTAGACACAATCATTGCTTCTCTCTCTGAGAAGTGAGAAGGGCATGACTAGAGGCCTTTCAGAACCTCTGTCCTCTAGACACAATCATTGCTTCTCTCTCTGAGAAGTGAGAACGGCATGACTAGAGGCCATTCAGAACCTCTGTTCTCTAGACACAATCATTGCTTCTCTCTCTGAGAAGTGAGAAGGGCATGACTAGAGGCCTTTCAGAACCTCTGTCCTCTAGACACAATCATTGCTTCTCTCTCTGAGAAGTGAGAACGGCATGACTAGAGGCCATTCAGAACCTCTGTCCTCTACACACAATCATTGCTTCTATCCCTGAGAAGTGAGAACGGCATGACTAGAGGCCTTTCAGAACCTCTGTCCTCTAGACACAATCATTGCTTCTCTCTCTGAGAAGTGAGAAGGGCATGACTAGAGGCCTTTCAGAACCTCTGTCCCCTAGACACAATCATTGCTTCTCTCTCTGAGAAGTGAGAACGGCATGTCTAGAGGCCATTCAGAACCTCTGTCCTCTAGACACAATCATTGCTTCTCTCTCTGAGGAGTGAGAAGGGCATGACTAGAGGCCTTTCAGAACCTCTGTCATCTAGACACAATCATTGCTTCTCTCTCTGAGAAGTGAGAACGGCATGACTAGAGGCCATTCAGAACCTCTGTCCTCTAGACACAATCATTGCTTCTCTCTCTGAGAAGTGAGAACGGCATGACTAGAGGCCATTCAGAACCTCTGTCCTCTACACACAATCATTGCTTCTATCCCTGAGAAGTGAGAACGGCATGACTAGAGGCCATTCAGAACCTCTGTCCTTTAGACACAATCATTGCTTCTCTCTCAGAGAAGTGAGAACGGCATGTCTAGAGGCCATTCAGAACCTCTGTCCTCTAGACACAATCATTGCTTCTCTCTCTGAGGGGTGAGAACGGCATGACTAGAGGCCATTCAGAACCTCTGTCCTCTAGACACAATCATTGCTTCTATCCCTGAGAAGTGAGAAAGGCATGACTAGAGGCCATTCAGAACCTCTGTCCTCTAGACACAATCATTGCTTCTCTCTCTGAGAAGTGAGAAGGGCATGACTAGAGGCCTTTCAGAACCTCTGTCCTCTAGACACAATCATTGCTTCTCTCTCTGAGAAGTGAGAACGGCATGACTAGAGGCCATTCAGAACCTCTGTCCTCTAGACACAATCATTGCTTATCTCTCTGAGAAGTGAGAACGGCATGACTAGAGGCCATTCAGAACCTCTGTCCTCTAGACACAATCATTGCTTCTGTCTCTGAGAAGTGAGAACGGCATGTCTAGAGGCCATTCAGAACCTCTGTCCTCTAGACACAATCATTGCTTCTCTCTCTGAGAAGTGAGAAGGGCATGACTAGAGGCGTTTCAGAACCTCTGTCCTCTAGACACAATCATTGCTTCTCTCTCTGAGAAGTGAGAACGGCATGACTAGAGGCCATTCAGAACCTCTGTCCTCTAGACACAATCATTGCTTCTCTCTCTGAGGAGTGAGAACGGCATGACTAGAGGCCATTCAGAACCTCTGTCCTCTAGACACAATCATTGCTTCTCTCTCTGAGAAGTGAGAAGGGCATGACTAGAGGCCTTTCAGAACCTCTGTCCTCTAGACACAATCATTGCTTCTCTCTCTGAGGAGTGAGAACGGCATGACTAGAGGCCATTCAGAACCTCTGTCCTCTAGACACAATCATTGCTTCTCTCTCTGAGAAGTGAGAACGGCATGACTAGAGGCCATTCAGAACCTCTGTCCTCTAGACACAATCATTGCTTCTCTCCCTGAGAAGTGAGAACGGCATGACTAGAGGCCATTCAGAACCACTGTCCTCTAGACACAATCATTGCTTCTCTCTCTGAGGAGTGAGAACGGCATGTCTAGAGGCCATTCAGAACCTCTGTCCTCTAGACACAATCATTGCTTCTCTCTCTGAGGAGTGAGAACGGCATGTCTAGAGGCCATTCAGAACCTCTGTCCTTTAGACACAATCATTGCTTTTCTCTCTGAGAAGTGAGAACGGCATGACTAGAGGCCATTCAGAACCTCTGTCCTCTAGACACAATCATTGCTTCTATCCCTGAGAAGTGAGAACGGCATGTCTAGAGGCCATTCAGAACCTCTGTCCTTTAGACACAATCATTGCTTTTCTCTCTGAGAAGTGAGAACGGCATGACTAGAGGCCATTCAGAACCTCTGTCCTCTATACACAATCATTGCTTCTATCCCTGAGAAGTGAGAACGGCATGTCTAGAGGCCATTCAGAACCTCTGTCCTCTAGACACAATCATTGCTTCTCTCTCTGAGAAGTGAGAACGGCATGACTAGAGGCCATTCAGAACCTCTGTCCTCTAGACACAATCATTGCTTCTCTCTCTGAGAAGTGAGAACGGCATGACTAGAGGCCATTCAGAACCTCTGTCCTCTAGACACAATCATTGCTTCTATCCCTGAGAAGTGAGAACGGCATGTCTAGAGGCCATTCAGAACCTCTGTCCTCTGGACACAATCATTGCTTCTCTCCCTGAGAAGTGAGAACGGCATGACTAGAGGCCATTCAGAACCTCTGTCCTCTAGACACAATCATTGCTTCTATCCCTGAGAAGTGAGAACGGCATGTCTAGAGGCCATTCAGAACCTCTGTCCTCTAGACACAATCATTGCTTCTCTCTCTGAGAAGTGAGAACGGCATGACTAGAGGCCATTCAGAACCTCTGTCCTCTAGACACAATCATTGCTTCTCTCTCTGAGAAGTGAGAACGGCATGACCAGAGGCCATTCAGAACCTCTGTCCTCTAGACACAATCATTGCTTCTCTCTCTGAGAAGTGAGAACGGCATGACTAGAGGCCATTCAGAACCTCTGTCCTCTAGACACAATCATTGCTTCTCTCTCTGAGGAGTGAGAACGGCATGACTAGAGGCCATCCAGAACCTCTGTCCTCTAGACACAATCATTGCTTCTATCCCTGAGAAGTGAGAACGGCATGTCTAGAGGCCATTCAGAACCTCTGTCCTCTAGACACAATCGTTGCTTCTCTCTCTGAGAAGTGAGAACGGCATGACTAGAGGCCATTCAGAACCTCTGTCCTCTAGACACAATCATTGCTTCTCTCTCTGAGAAGTGAGAACGGCATGACTAGAGGCCATTCGGAACCTCTGTCCTCTAGACACAATCATTGCTTCTCTCTCTGAGAAGTGAGAACGGCATGACTAGAGGCCATCCAGAACCTCTGTTCTCTAGACACAATCATTGCTTCTCTCTCTGAGAAGTGAGAACGGCATGACTAGAGGCCATCCAGAACCTCTGTCCTCTAGACACAATCATTGATTCTCTCTCTGAGAAGTGAGAACGGCATGACTAGAGGCCATTCAGAACCTCTGTCCTCTAGACACAATCATTGCTTCTCTCTCTGAGAAGTGAGAACGGCATGACTAGAGGCCATTCAGAACCTCTGTCCTCTAGACACAATCATTGCTTCTCTCTCTGAGAAGTGAGAACGGCATGACTAGAGGCCATCCAGAACCTCTGTCCTCTAGACACAATCATTGCTTATCTCTCTGAGAAGTGAGAACGGCATGACTAGAGGCCATTCAGAACCTCTGTCCTCTAGACACAATCATTGCTTCTCTCTCTGAGAAGTGAGAACGGCATGACTAGAGGCCATCCAGAACCTCTGTCCTCTAGACACAATCATTGCTTCTCTCTCTGAGAAGTGAGAACGGCATGACTAGAGGCCATCCAGAACCTCTGTCCTCTAGACACAATCATTGCTTCTCTCTCTGAGAAGTAAGAACGGCATGACTAGAGGCCATTCAGAACCTCTGTCCTCTAGACACAATCATTGCTTCTCTCTCTGAGAAGTGAGAACGGCATGTCTAGAGGCCATTCAGAACCTCTGTCCTCTAGACACAATCATTGCTTCTCTCTCTGAGGAGTGAGAACGGCATGACTAGAGGCCATTCAGAACCTCTGTCCTCTAGACACAATCATTGCTTCTCTCTCTGAGAAGTAAGAACGGCATGACTAGAGGCCATTCAAAACCTCTGTCCTCTAGACACAATCATTGCTTCTCTCTCTGAGAAGTGAGAACGGCATGACTAGAGGCCATCCAGAACCTCTGTCCTCTAGACACAATCATTGCTTCTGTCTCTGAGAAGTGAGAACGGCATGACTAGAGGCCATCCAGAACCTCTGTCCTCCAGACACAATCATTGCTCCTCTCTCTGTGAAGTGAGAACGGCATGACTAGAGGCCATTCAGAACCTCTGTCCTCTGGACACAATCATTGCTTCTCTCTCTGAGAAGTGAGAACGGCATGTCTAGAGGCCATTCAGAACCTCTGTCCTCTAGACACAATCATTGCTTCTCTCTCTGAGAAGTGAGAACGGCATGACTAGAGGCCATTCAGAACCTCTGTCCTCTAGACACAATCATTGCTTCTCTCTCTGAGAAGTGAGAACGGCATGACTAGAGGCCATCCAGAACCTCTGTCCTCTAGACACAATCATTGCTTCTATCCCTGAGAAGTGAGAACGGCATGTCTAGAGGCCATTCAGAACCTCTGTCCTCTAGACACAATCATTGCTTCTGTCTCTGAGAAGTAAGAACGGCATGACCATAGGCCATTCAGAACCTCTGTCCTCTAGACACAATCATTGCTTCTCTCTCTGAGAAGTGAGAACGGCATGACTAGAGGCCATTCAGAACCTCTGTCCTCTAGACACAATCATTGCTTCTCTCTCTGAGAAGTGAGAACGGCATGACTAGAGGCCATTCAGAACCTCTGTCCTCTAGACACAATCATTGCTTCTCTCTCTGAGAAGTGAGAACGGCATGACTAGAGGCCATTCAGAACCTCTGTCCTCTAGACACAATCATTGCTTCTCTCTCTGAGAAGTGAGAACGGCATGACTAGATGCCATTCAGAACCTCTGTCCTCTAGACACAATCATTGCTTCTCTCTCTGAGAAGTGAGAACGGCATGACTAGAGGCCATTCAGAACCTCTGTCCTCTAGACACAATCATTGCTTCTCTCTCTGAGAAGTGAGAACGGCATGACTAGAGGCCATTCAGAACCTCTGTCCTCTAGACACAATCATTGCTTCTCTCTCTGAGAAGTGAGAACGGCATGACTAGAGGCCATTCAGAACCTCTGTCCTCTAGACACAATCATTGCTTCTCTCTCTGAGAAGTGAGAACGGCATGACTAGAGGCCATTCAGAACCTCTGTCCTCTAGACACAATCATTGCTTCTCTCTCTGAGAAGTGAGAACGGCATGACTGGAGGCCATTCAGAACCTCTGTCCTCTAGACACAATCATTGCTTCTCTCTCTGAAAAGTGAGAACGGCATGACTAGAGGCCATTCAGAACCTCTGTCCTCTAGACACAATCATTGCTTCTCTCTCTGAGGAGTGAGAACGGCATGACTAGAGGCCATTCAGAACCTCTGTCCTCTAGACACAATCATTGCTTCTCTCTCTGAGAAGTGAGAACGGCATGACTAGAGGCCATTCAGAACCTCTGTCCTCTAGACACAATCATTGCTTCTCTCTCTGAGAAGTGAGAACGGCATGATTAGAGCCCATTCAGAACCTCTGTCCTCTGGACACAATCATTGCTTCTCTCTCTGAGAAGTGAGAACGGCATGACTGGAGGCCATTCAGAACCTCTGTCCTCTAGACACAATCATTGCTTCTCTCTCTGAGAAGTGAGAACGGCATGACTAGAGGCCATCCAGAACCTCTGTCCTCTAGACACAATCATTGCTTCTATCCCTGAGAAGTGAGAACGGCATGTCTAGAGGCCATTCAGAACCTCTGTCCTCTAGACACAATCATTGCTTCTCTCTCTGAGAAGTGAGAACGGCATGTCTAGAGGCCATTCAGAACCTCTGTCCTCTAGACACAATCATTGCTTCTCTCCCTGAGAAGTGAGAACGGCATGACTAGAGGCCATTCAGAACCTCTGTCCTCTAGACACAATCATTGCTTCTCTCTCTGAGAAGTGAGAACGGCATGACTAGAGGCCATTCAGAACCTCTGTCCTCTAGACACAATCATTGCTTCTCTCTCTGAGAAGTGAGAACGGCATGTCTAGAGGCCATTCAGAACCTCTGTCCTCTAGACACAATCATTGCTTCTCTCTCTGAGAAGTGAGAACGGCATGTCTAGAGGCCATTCAGAACCTCTGTCCTCTAGACACAATCATTGCTTCTCTCCCTGACAAGTGAGAACGGCATGACTAGAGGCCATTCAGAACCTCTCTCCTCTAGACACAATCATTGCTTCTCTCTCTGAGGAGTGGGAACGGCATGACTAGAGGCCATTCAGAACCTCTGTCCTCTAGACACAATCATTGCTTCTCTCTCTGAGAAGTGAGAACGGCATGACTAGAGGCCATTCAGAACCTCTGTCCTCTAGACACAATCATTGCTTCTGTCTCTGAGAAGTGAGAACGGCATGACTAGAGGCCATTCAGAACCTCTGTCCTCTAGACACAATCATTGCTTCTCTCTCTGAGAAGTGAGAACGGCATGACTAGAGGCCATTCAGAACCTCTGTCCTCTAGACACAATCATTGCTTCTATCCCTGAGAAGTGAGAACGGCATGTCTAGAGGCCATTCAGAACCTCTGTCCTCTAGACACAATCATTGCTTCTGTCTCTGAGAAGTAAGAACGGCATGAACAGAGGCCATTCAGAACCTCTGTCCTCTAGACACAATCATTGCTTCTCTCTCTGAGAAGTGAGAACGGCATGACTAGAGGCCATTCAGAACCTCTGTCCTCTAGACACAATCATTGCTTCTCTCTCTGAGAAGTGAGAACGGCATGACTAGAGGCCATTCAGAACCTCTGTCCTCTATACACAATCATTGCTTCTCTCTCTGAGGAGTGAGAACGGCATGACTAGAGGCCATTCAGAACCTCTGTCCTCTAGACACAATCATTGCTTCTCTCTCTGAGAAGTGAGAACGGCATGACTAGAGGCCATTCAGAACCTCTGTCCTCTAGACACAATCATTGCTTCTCTCTCTGAGAAGTGAGAACGGCATGACTAGAGGCCATTCAGAACCTCTGTCCTCTAGACACAATCATTGCTTCTCTCTCTGAGAAGTGAGAACGGCATGACTAGAGGCCATTCAGAACCTCTGTCCTCTAGACACAATCATTGCTTCTCTCTCTGAGAAGTGAGAACGGCATGACTAGAGGCCATTCAGAACCTCTGTCCTCTAGACACAATCATTGCTTCTCTCTCTGAGAAGTGAGAACGGCATGACTAGAGGCCATTCAGAACCTCTGTCCTCTAGACACAATCATTGCTTCTCTCTCTGAGAAGTGAGAACGGCATGACTGGAGGCCATTCAGAACCTCTGTCCTCTAGACACAATCATTGCTTCTCTCTTTGAGAAGTGAGAACGGCATGACTAGAGGCCATTCAGAACCTCTGTCCTCTAGACACAATCATTGCTTCTCTCTCTGAGAAGTGAGAACGGCATGACTGGAGGCCATTCAGAACCTCTGTCCTCTAGACACAATCATTGCTTCTCTCTCTGAGGAGTGAGAACGGCATGACTAGAGGCCATTCAGAACCTCTGTCCTCTAGACACAATCATTGCTTCTCTCTCTGAGAAGTGAGAACGGCATGACTAGAGGCCATTCAGAACCTCTGTCCTCTAGACACAATCATTGCTTCTCTCTCTGAGAAGTGAGAACGGCATGACTAGAGGCCATTCAGAACCTCTGTCCTCTGGACACAATCATTGCTTCTCTCTCTGAGAAGTGAGAACGGCATGACTAGAGGCCATTCAGAACCTCTGTCCTCTAGACACAATCATTGCTTCTCTCTCTGAGAAGTGAGAACGGCATGACTAGAGGCCATCCAGAACCTCTGTCCTCTAGACACAATCATTGCTTCTATCCCTGAGAAGTGAGAACGGCCTGTCTAGAGGCCATTCAGAACCTCTGTCCTCTAGACACAATCATTGCTTCTCTCTCTGAGAAGTGAGAACGGCATGTCTAGAGGCCATTCAGAACCTCTGTCCTCTAGACACAATCATTGCTTCTCTCCCTGAGAAGTGAGAACGGCATGACTAGAGGCCATTCAGAACCTCTGTCCTCTAGACACAATCATTGCTTCTCTCTCTGAGAAGTGAGAACGGCATGACTAGAGGCCATTCAGAACCTCTGTCCTCTAGACACAATCATTGCTTCTCTCTCTGAGAAGTGAGAACGGCATGTCTAGAGGCCATTCAGAACCTCTGTCCTCTAGACACAATCATTGCTTCTCTCTCTGAGAAGTGAGAACGGCATGTCTAGAGGCCATTCAGAACCTCTGTCCTCTAGACACAATCATTGCTTCTCTCCCTGAGAAGTGAGAACGACATGACTAGAGGCCATTCAGAACCTCTGTCCTCTAGACACAATCATTGCTTCTCTCTCTGAGGAGTGAGAACGGCATGACTAGAGGCCATTCAGAACCTCTGTCCTCTAGACACAATCATTGCTTCTCTCTCTGAGAAGTGAGAACGGCATGACTAGAGGCCATTCAGAACCTCTGTCCTCTAGACACAATCATTGCTTCTGTCTCTGAGAAGTGAGAACGGCATGACTAGAGGCCATTCAGAACCTCTGTCCTCTAGACACAATCATTGCTTCTCTCTCTGAGAAGTGAGAACGGCATGACTAGAGGCCATTCAGAACCTCTGTCCTCTAGACACAATCATTGCTCCTCTCTCTGAGAAGTGAGAACGGCATGACTAGAGGCCATTCAGAACCTCTGTCCTCTAGACACAATCATTGCTTCTCTCTCTGAGAAGTGAGAACGGCATGTCTAGAGGCCATTCAGAACCTCTGTCCTCTTGACACAATCATTGCATCTCTCTCTGAGGAGTGAGAACGGCATGACTAGAGGCCATTCAGAACTTCTGTCCTCTAGACACAATCATTGCTTCTCTCTCTGAGAAGTGAGAACGGCATGTCTAGAGGCCATTCAGAACCTCTGTCCTCTAGACACAATCATTGCTTCTCTCCCTGAGAAGTGAGAACGGCATGACTAGAGGCCATTCAGAACCTCTGTCCTCTAGACACAATCATTGCTTCTCTCTCTGAGAAGTGAGAACGGCATGACTAGAGGCCATTCAGAACCTCTGTCCTCTAGACACAATCATTGCTGCTCTCTCTGAGAAGTGAGAACGGCATGTCTAGAGGCCATTCAGAACCTGTGTCCTCTAGACACAATCATTGCTTCTCTCTCTGAGAAGTGAGAACGGCATGTCTAGAGGCCATTCAGAACCTCTGTCCTCTAGACACAATCATTGCTTCTCTCCCTGAGAAGTGAGAACGGCATGACTAGAGGCCATTCAGAACCTCTCTCCTCTAGACACAATCATTGCTTCTCTCTCTGAGGAGTGAGAACGGCATGACTAGAGGCCATTCAGAACCTCTGTCCTCTAGACACAATCATTGCTTCTCTCTCTGAGAAGTGAGAACGGCATGACTAGAGGCCATTCAGAACCTCTGTCCTCTAGACACAATCATTGCTTCTGTCTCTGAGAAGTGAGAACGGCATGACTAGAGGCCATTCAGAACCTCTGTCCTCTAGACACAATCATTGCTTCTCTCTCTGAGAAGTGAGAACGGCATGACTAGAGGCCATTCAGAACCTCTGTCCTCTAGACACAATCATTGCTTCTATCCCTGAGAAGTGAGAACGGCATGTCTAGAGGCCATTCAGAACCTCTGTCCTCTAGACACAATCATTGCTTCTGTCTCTGAGAAGTAAGAACGGCATGACCAGAGGCCATTCAGAACCTCTGTCCTCTAGACACAATCATTGCTTCTCTCTCTGAGAAGTGAGAACGGCATGACTAGAGGCCATTCAGAACCTTTGTCCTCTAGACACAATCATTGCTTCTCTCTCTGAGAAGTGAGAACGGCATGACTAGAGGCCATTCAGAACCTCTGTCCTCTAGACACAATCATTGCTTCTCTCTCTGAGAAGTGAGAACGGCATGACTAGAGGCCATTCAGAACCTCTGTCCTCTAGACACAATCATTGCTTCTCTCTCTGAGAAGTGAGAACGGCATGACTAGAGGCCATTCAGAACCTCTGTCCTCTAGACACAATCATTGCTTCTCTCTCTGAGAAGTGAGAACGGCATGACTAGAGGCCATTCAGAACCTCTGTCCTCTAGACACAATCATTGCTTCTCTCTCTGAGAAGTGAGAACGGCATGACTAGAGGCCATTCAGAACCTCTGTCCTCTAGACACAATCATTGCTTCTCTCTCTGAGAAGTGAGAACGGCATGACTAGAGGCCATTCAGAACCTCTGTCCTCTAGACACAATCATTGCTTCTCTCTCTGAGAAGTGAGAACGGCATGACTAGAGGCCATTCAGAACCTCTGTCCTCTAGACACAATCATTGCTTCTCTCTCTGAGAAGTGAGAACGGCATGACTGGAGGCCATTCAGAACCTCTGTCCTCTAGACACAATCATTGCTTCTCTCTCTGAGAAGTGAGAACGGCATGACTAGAGGCCATTCAGAACCTCTGTCCTCTAGACACAATCATTGCTTCTCTCTCTGAGAAGTGAGAACGGCATGACTGGAGGCCATTCAGAACCTCTGTCCTCTAGACACAATCATTGCTTCTCTCTCTGAGGAGTGAGAACGGCATGACTATAGGCCATTCAGAACCTCTGTCCTCTAGACACAATCATTGCTTCTCTCTCTGAGAAGTGAGAACGGCATGACTAGAGGCCATTCAGAACCTCTGTCCTCTAGACACAATCATTGCTTCTCTCTCTGAGAAGTGAGAACGGCATGACTAGAGGCCATTCAGAACCTCTGTCCTCTGGACACAATCATTGCTTCTCTCTCTGAGAAGTGAGAACGGCATGACTAGAGGCTATTCAGAACCTCTGTCCTCTAGACACAATCATTGCTTCTCTCTCTGAGAAGTGAGAACGGCATGACTAGAGGCCATCCAGAACCTCTGTCCTCTAGACACAATCATTGCTTCTATCCCTGAGAAGTGAGAACGGCATGTCTAGAGGCCATTCAGAACCTCTGTCCTCTAGACACAATCATTGCTTCTCTCTCTGAGAAGTGAGAACGGCATGTCTAGATGCCATTCAGAACCTCTGTCCTCTAGACACAATCATTGCTTCTCTCCCTGAGAAGTGAGAACGGCATGACTAGAGGCCATTCAGAACCTCTGTCCTCTAGACACAATCATTGCTTCTCTCTCTGAGAAGTGAGAACGGCATGACTAGAGGCCATTCAGAACCTCTGTCCTCTAGACACAATCATTGCTTCTCTCTCTGAGAAGTGAGAACGGCATGTCTAGAGGCCATTCAGAACCTCTGTCCTCTAGACACAATCATTGCTTCTCTCTCTGAGAAGTGAGAACGGCATGTCTAGAGGCCATTCAGAACCTCTGTCCTCTAGACACAATCATTGCTTCTCTCTCTGAGGAGTGAGAACGGCATGACTAGAGGCCATTCAGAACCTCTGTCCTCTAGACACAATCATTGCTTCTATCCCTGAGAAGTGAGAACGGCATGTCTAGAGGCCATTCAGAACCTCTGTCCTCTAGACACAATCATTGCTTCTGTCTCTGAGAAGTAAGAACGGCATGACCAGAGGCCATTCAGAACCTCTGTCCTCTAGACACAATCATTGCTTCTCTCTCTGAGAAGTGAGAACGGCATGACTAGAGGCCATTCAGAACCTCTGTCCTCTAGACACAATCATTGCTTCTCTCTCTGAGAAGTGAGAACGGCATAACTAGAGGCCATTCAGAACATCTGTCCTCTAGACACAATCATTGCTTCTCTCTCTGAGAAGTGAGAACGGCATGACTAGAGGCCATTCAGAACCTCTGTCCTCTAGACACAATCATTGCTTCTCTCTCTGAGAAGTGAGAACGGCATGACTAGAGGCCATTCAGAACCTCTGTCCTCTAGACACAATCATTGCTTCTCTCTCTGAGAAGTGAGAACGGCATGACTAGAGGCCATTCAGAACCTCTGTCCTCTAGACACAATCATTGCTTCTCTCTCTGAGAAGTGAGAACGGCATGACTAGAGGCCATTCAGAACCTCTGTCCTCTAGACACAATCATTGCTTCTCTCTCTGAGAAGTGAGAACGGCATGACTAGAGGCCATTCAGAACCTCTGTCCTCTAGACACAATCATTGCTTCTCTCTCTGAGAAGTGAGAACGGCATGACTAGAGGCCATTCAGAACCTCTGTCCTCTAGACACAATCATTGCTTCTCTCTCTGAGAAGTGAGAACGGCATGACTGGAGGCCATTCAGAACCTCTGTCCTCTAGACACAATCATTGCTTCTCTCTCTGAGAAGTGAGAACGGCATGACTAGAGGTCATTCAGAACCTCTGTCCTCTAGACACAATCATTGCATCTCTCTCTGAGGAGTGAGAACGGCATGACTAGAGGCCATTCAGAACTTCTGTCCTCTAGACACAATCATTGCTTCTCTCTCTGAGAAGTGAGAACGGCATGTCTAGAGGCCATTCAGAACCTCTGTCCTCTAGACACAATCATTGCTTCTCTCTCTGAGAAGTGAGAACGGCATGACTAGAGGCCATTCAGAACCTCTGTCCTCTAGACACAATCATTGCTTCTCTCTCTGAGAAGTGAAAACGGCATGACTAGAGGCCATTCAGAACCTCTGTCCTCTAGACACAATCATTGCTTCTCTCTCTGAGAAGTGAGAACGGCATGACTAGAGGCCATTCAGAACCTCTGTCCTCTAGACACAATCATTGCTTCTCTCTCTGAGAAGTGAGAACGGCATGACTAGAGGCCATTCAGAACCTCTGTCCTCTATACACAATCATTGCTTCTATCCCTGAGAAGTGAGAACGGCATGTCTAGAGGCCATTCAGAACCTCTGTCCTCTAGACACAATCATTGCTTCTGTCTCTGAGAAGTAAGAACGGCATGACCAGAGGCCATTCAGAACCTCTGTCCTCTAGACACAATCATTGCTTCTCTCTCTGAGAAGTGAGAACGGCATGACTAGAGGCCATTCAGAACCTTTGTCCTCTAGACACAATCATTGCTTCTCTCTCTGAGAAGTGAGAACGGCATGACTAGAGGCCATTCAGAACCTCTGTCCTCTAGACACAATCATTGCTTCTCTCTCTGAGAAGTGAGAACGGCATGACTAGAGGCCATTCAGAACCTCTGTCCTCTAGACACAATCATTGCTTCTCTCTCTGAGAAGTGAGAACGGCATGACTAGAGGCCATTCAGAACCTCTGTCCTCTAGACACAATCATTGCTTCTCTCTCTGAGAAGTGAGAACGGCATGACTAGAGGCCATTCAGAACCTCTGTCCTCTAGACACAATCATTGCTTCTCTCTCTGAGAAGTGAGAACGGCATGACTAGAGGCCATTCAGAACCTCTGTCCTCTAGACACAATCATTGCTTCTCTCTCTGAGAAGTGAGAACGGCATGACTAGAGGCCATTCAGAACCTCTGTCCTCTAGACACAATCATTGCTTCTCTCTCTGAGAAGTGAGAACGGCATGACTAGAGGCCATTCAGAACCTCTGTCCTCTAGACACAATCATTGCTTCTCTCTCTGAGAAGTGAGAACGGCATGACTGGAGGCCATTCAGAACCTCTGTCCTCTAGACACAATCATTGCTTCTCTCTCTGAGAAGTGAGAACGGCATGACTAGAGGCCATTCAGAACCTCTGTCCTCTAGACACAATCATTGCTTCTCTCTCTGAGAAGTGAGAACGGCATGACTGGAGGCCATTCAGAACCTCTGTCCTCTAGACACAATCATTGCTTCTCTCTCTGAGGAGTGAGAACGGCATGACTAGAGGCCATTCAGAACCTCTGTCCTCTAGACACAATCATTGCTTCTCTCTCTGAGAAGTGAGAACGGCATGACTAGAGGCCATTCAGAACCTCTGTCCTCTAGACACAATCATTGCTTCTCTCTCTGAGAAGTGAGAACGGCATGACTAGAGGCCATTCAGAACCTCTGTCCTCTGGACACAATCATTGCTTCTCTCTCTGAGAAGTGAGAACGGCATGACTAGAGGCCATTCAGAACCTCTGTCCTCTAGACACAATCATTGCTTCTCTCTCTGAGAAGTGAGAACGGCATGACTAGAGGCCATCCAGAACCTCTGTCCTCTAGACACAATCATTGCTTCTATCCCTGAGAAGTGAGAACGGCATGTCTAGAGGCCATTCAGAACCTCTGTCCTCTAGACACAATCATTGCTTCTCTCTCTGAGAAGTGAGAACGGCATGTCTAGAGGCCATTCAGAACCTCTGTCCTCTAGACACAATCATTGCTTCTCTCCCTGAGAAGTGAGAACGGCATGACAAGAGGCCATTCAGAACCTCTGTCCTCTAGACACAATCATTGCTTCTCTCTCTGAGAAGTGAGAACGGCATGACTAGAGGCCATTCAGAACCTCTGTCCTCTAGACACAATCATTGCTTCTCTCTCTGAGAAGTGAGAACGGCATGTCTAGAGGCCATTCAGAACCTCTGTCCTCTAGACACAATCATTGCTTCTCTCTCTGAGAAGTGAGAACGGCATGTCTAGAGGCCATTCAGAACCTCTGTCCTCTAGACACAATCATTGCTTCTCTCTCTGAGGAGTGAGAACGGCATGACTAGAGGCCATTCAGAACCTCTGTCCTCTAGACACAATCATTGCTTCTATCCCTGAGAAGTGAGAACGGCATGTCTAGAGGCCATTCAGAACCTCTGTCCTCTAGACACAATCATTGCTTCTGTCTCTGAGAAGTAAGAACGGCATGACCAGAGGCCATTCAGAACCTCTGTCCTCTAGACACAATCATTGCTTCTCTCTCTGAGAAGTGAGAACGGCATGACTAGAGGCCATTCAGAACCTCTGTCCTCTAGACACAATCATTGCTTCTCTCTCTGAGAAGTGAGAACGGCATGACTAGAGGCCATTCAGAACATCTGTCCTCTAGACACAATCATTGCTTCTCTCTCTGAGAAGTGAGAACGGCATGACTAGAGGCCATTCAGAACCTCTGTCTTCTAGACACAATCATTGCTTCTCTCTCTGAGAAGTGAGAACGGCATGACTAGAGGCCATTCAGAACCTCTGTCCTCTAGACACAATCATTGCTTCTCTCTCTGAGAAGTGAGAACGGCATGACTAGAGGCCATTCAGAACCTCTGTCCTCTAGACACAATCATTGCTTCTCTCTCTGAGAAGTGAGAACGGCATGACTAGAGGCCATTCAGAACCTCTGTCCTCTAGACACAATCATTGCTT
This sequence comes from Brachyptera risi, assembly GCA_964007535.1. Lineage (NCBI taxonomy): Eukaryota > Metazoa > Arthropoda > Insecta > Plecoptera > Taeniopterygidae > Brachyptera > Brachyptera risi. The sequence continues at coordinate 31,851 of CAXFZR010000077.1, forward strand.
CTCTCTCTGAGAAGTGAGAACGGCATGACTAGAGGCCATTCAGAACCTCTGTCCTCTAGACACAATCATTGCTTCTCTCTCTGAGAAGTGAGAACGGCATGACTAGAGGCCATTCAGAACCTCTGTCCTCTAGACACAATCATTGCTTCTCTCTCTGAGAAGTGAGAACGGCATGACTGGAGGCCATTCAGAACCTCTGTCCTCTAGACACAATCATTGCTTCTCTCTCTGAGAAGTGAGAACGGCATGACTAGAGGCCATTCAGAACCTCTGTCCTCTAGACACAATCATTGCTTCTCTCTCTGAGAAGTGAGAACGGCATGACTGGAGGCCATTCAGAACCTCTGTCCTCTAGACACAATCATTGCTTCTCTCTCTGAGGAGTGAGAACGGCATGACTAGAGGCCATTCAGAACCTCTGTCCTCTAGACACAATCATTGCTTCTCTCTCTGAGAAGTGAGAACGGCATGACTAGAGGCCATTCAGAACCTCTGTCCTCTAGACACAATCATTGCTTCTCTCTCTGAGAAGTGAGAACGGCATGACTAGAGGCCATTCAGAACCTCTGTCCTCTGGACACAATCATTGCTTCTCTCTCTGGGAAGTGAGAACGGCATGACTAGAGGCCATTCAGAACCTCTGTCCTCTAGACACAATCATTGCTTCTCTCTCTGAGAAGTGAGAACGGCATGACTAGAGGCCATCCAGAACCTCTGTCCTCTAGACACAATCATTGCTTCTATCCCTGAGAAGTGAGAACGGCATGTCTAGAGGCCATTCAGAACCTATGTCCTCTAGACACAATCATTGCTTCTCTCTCTGAGAAGTGAGAACGGCATGTCTAGAGGCCATTCAGAACCTCTGTCCTCTAGACACAATCATTGCTTCTCTCCCTGAGAAGTGAGAAGGGCATGACTAGAGGCCATTCAGAACCTCTGTCCTCTAGACACAATCATTGCTTCTCTCTCTGAGAAGTGAGAACGGCATGACTAGAGGCCATTCAGAACCTCTGTCCTCTAGACACAATCATTGCTTCTCTCTCTGAGAAGTGAGAACGGCATGTCTAGAGGCCATTCAGAACCTCTGTCCTCTAGACACAATCATTGCTTCTCTCTCTGAGAAGTGAGAACGGCATGTCTAGAGGCCATTCAGAACCTCTGTCCTCTAGACACAATCATTGCTTCTCTCCCTGAGAAGTGAGAACGACATGACTAGAGGCCATTCAGAACCTCTCTCCTCTAGACACAATCATTGCTTCTCTCTCTGAGGAGTGAGAACGGCATGACTAGAGGCCATTCAGAACCTCTGTCCTCTAGACACAATCATTGCTTCTCTCTCTGAGAAGTGAGAACGGCATGACTAGAGGCCATTCAGAACCTCTGTCCTCTAGACACAATCATTGCTTCTGTCTCTGAGAAGTGAGAACGGCATGACTAGAGGCCATTCAGAACCTCTGTCCTCTAGACACAATCATTGCTTCTCTCTCTGAGAAGTGAGAACGGCATGACTAGAGGCCATTCAGAACCTCTGTCCTCTAGACACAATCATTGCTCCTCTCTCTGAGAAGTGAGAACGGCATGACTAGAGGCCATTCAGAACCTCTGTCCTCTAGACACAATCATTGCTTCTCTCTCTGAGAAGTGAGAACGGCATGTCTAGAGGCCATTCAGAACCTCTGTCCTCTAGACACAATCATTGCATCTCTCTCTGAGGAGTGAGAACGGCATGACTAGAGGCCATTCAGAACTTCTGTCCTCTAGACACAATCATTGCTTCTCTCTCTGAGAAGTGAGAACGGCATGTCTAGAGGCCATTCGGAACCTCTGTCCTCCAGACACAATCATTGCTTCTCTCTCTGAGAAGTGAGAACGGCATGACTAGAGGCCATTCAGAACCTCTGTCCTCTAGACACAATCATTGCTTCTCTCTCTGAGAAGTGAGAACGGCATGTCTAGAGGCCATTCAGAACCTCTGTCCTCTAGACACAATCATTGCTTCTCTCTCTGAGAAGTGAGAACGGCATGACTAGAGGCCATTCAGAACCTCTGTCCTCTAGACACAATCATTGCTTCTCTCTCAGAGAAGTGAGAACGGCATGACTAGAGGCCATTCAGAACCTCTGTCCTCTAGACACAATCATTGCTTCTCTCTCTGAGAAGTGAGAACGGCATGACTAGAGGCCATTCAGAACCTCTGTCCTCTACACACAATCATTGCTCCTCTCTCAGAGAAGTGAGAACGGCATGACTAGAGGCCATCCAGAACCTCTGTCCTCTAGACACAATCATTGCTTCTCTCTCTGAGAAGTGAGAACGGCATGACTAGAGGCCATTCAGAACCTCTGTCCTCTACACACAATCATTGCTTCTCTCTCTGAGAAGTGAGAACGGCATGTCTAGAGGCCATTCAGAACCTCTGTCCTCTAGACACAATCATTGCTTCTCTCTCTGAGAAGTGAGAACGGCATGACTAGAGGCCATTCAGAACCTCTGTCCTCTAGACACAATCATTGCTTCTCTCTCTGAGAAGTGAGAACGGCATGACTAGAGGCCATTCAGAACCTCTGTCCTCTAGACACAATCATTGCTTCTCTCTCTGAGAAGTGAGAACGGCATGACTAGAGGCCATTCAGAACCTCTGTCCTCTAGACACAATCATTGCTTCTCTCTCTGAGAAGTGAGAACGGCATGACTAGAGGCCATTCAGAACCTCTGTCCTCTAGACACAATCATTGCTTCTCTCTCTGAGAAGTGAGAACGGCATGACTAGAGGCCATTCAGAACCTCTGTCCTCTAGACACAATCATTGCTTCTCTCTCTGAGAAGTGAGAACGGCATGACTAGAGGCCATTCAGAACCTCTGTCCTCTAGACACAATCATTGCTTCTCTCTCTGAGAAGTGAGAAGGGCATGACTAGAGGCCATTCAGAACTTCTGTCATCTAGACACAATCATTGCTTCTCTCTCTGAGAAGTGAGAACGGCATGACTAGAGGCCATTCAGAACCTCTGTCCTCTAGACACAATCATTGCTTCTCTCTCAGAGAAGTGAGAACGGCATGACTAGAGGCCATTCAGAACCTCTGTCCTCTAGACACAATCATTGCTTCTCTCTCTGAGAAGTGAGAACGGCATGACTAGAGGCCATTCAGAACCTCTGTCCTCTAGACACAATCATTGCTTCTCTCTCTGAGAAGTGAGAACGGCATGACTAGAGGCCATTCAGAACCTCTGTCCTCTAGACACAATCATTGCTTCTCTCTCTGAGAAGTGAGAACGGCATGACTAGAGGCCATTCAGAACCTCTGTCCTCCACACACAATCATTGCTTCTCTCTCTGAGAAGTGAGAACGGCATGACTAGAGGCCATTCAGAACCTCTGTCCTCTAGACACAATCATTGCTTCTCTATCTGAGAAGTGAGAACGGCATGACTAGAGGCCATTCAGAACCTCTGTCCTCTAGACACAATCATTGCTTCTCTCTCTGAGAAGTGAGAACGGCATGACTAGAGGCCATTCAGAACCTCTGTCCTCTAGACACAATCATTGCTTCTCTCTCTGAGAAGTGAGAACGGCATGACTAGAGGCCATTCAGAACCTCTGTCCTCCACACACAATCATTGCTTCTCTCTCTGAGAAGTGAGAACGGCATGTCTAGAGGCCATTCAGAACCTCTGTCCTCTAGACACAATCATTGCTTCTCTCTCAGAGAAGTGAGAACGGCATGACTAGAGGCCATTCAGAACCTCTGTCCTCTAGACACAATCATTGCTTCTCTATCTGAGAAGTGAGAACGGCATGACTAGAGGCCATTCAGAACCTCTGTCCTCCACACACAATCATTGCTTCTCTCTCTGAGAAGTGAGAACGGCATGTCTAGAGGCCATTCAGAACCTCTGTCCTCTAGACACAATCATTGCTTCTCTCTCAGAGAAGTGAGAACGGCATGACTAGAGGCCATTCAGAACCTCTGTCCTCTAGACACAATCATTGCTTCTCTATCTGAGAAGTGAGAACGGCATGACTAGAGGCCATTCAGAACCTCTGTCCTCTAGACACAATCATTGCTTCTCTCTCTGAGAAGTAAGAACGGCATGACTAGAGGCCATCCAGAACCTCTGTCCTCTAGACACAATCATTGCTTCTCTCTCTGAGGAGTGAGAAGGGCATGACTAGAGGCCATCCAGAACCTCTGTCCTCTAGACACAATCATTGCTTCTCTCTCTGAGAAGTGAGAACGGCATGACTAGAGGCCATTCAGAACCTCTGTCCTCTAGACACAATCATTGCTTCTCTCTCTGAGAAGTGAGAACGGCATGACTAGAGGCCATTCAGAACCTCTGTCCTCTAGACACAATCATTGCTTCTCTCTCAGAGAAGTGAGAACGGCATGACTAGAGGCCATTCAGAACCTCTGTCCTCTAGACACAATCATTGCTTCTCTCTCTGAGAAGTGAGAACGGCATGACTAGAGGCCATTCAGAACCTCTCTCCTCTAGACACAATCATTGCTTCTCTCTCTGAGAAGTGAGAACGGCATGACTAGAGGCCATCCAGAACCTCTGTCCTCTAGACACAATCATTGCTTCTCTCTCTGAGGAGTGAGAACGGCATGACTAGAGGCCATTCAGAACCTCTGTCCTCTAGACACAATCATTGCTTCTCTCTCTGAGAAGTGAGAACGGCATGACTAGAGGCCATTCAGAACCTCTGTCCTCTACACACAATCATTGCTTCTCTCTCTGAGGAGTGAGAACGGCATGACTAGAGGCCATTCAGAACCTCTGTCCTCTAGACACAATCATTGCTTCTCTCTCTGAGAAGTGAGAACGGCATGACTAGAGGCCATTCAGAACCTCTGTCCTCTACACACAATCATTGCTTCTCTCTCTGAGAAGTGAGAACGGCATGACTAGAGGCCATTCAGAACCTCTGTCCTCTAGACACAATCATTGCTTCTCTCTCTGAGAAGTGAGAACGGCATGACTAGAGGCCATCCAGAACCTCTGTCCTCTAGACACAATCATTGCTTCTCTCTCTGAGAAGTGAGAACGGCATGACTAGAGGCCATTCAGAACCTCTGTCCTCTAGACACAATCATTGCTTCTCTCTCTGAGAAGTGAGAACGGCATGACTAGAGGCCATTCAGAACCTCTGTCCTCTAGACACAATCATTGCTTCTCTCTCTGAGAAGTGAGAAGGGCATGACTAGAGGCCATTCAGAACCTCTGTCCTCTAGACACAATCATTGCTTCTCTCTCTGAGAAGTGAGAACGGCATGACTAGAGGCCATTCAGAACCTCTGTCCTCTAGACACAATCATTGCTTCTCTATCTGAGAAGTGAGAACGGCATGACTAGAGGCCATTCAGAACCTCTGTCCTCCACACACAATCATTGCTTCTCTCTCTGAGAAGTGAGAACGGCATGACTAGAGGCCATTCAGAACCTCTGTCCTCTAGACACAATCATTGCTTCTCTCTCTGAGAAGTGAGAACGGCATGACTAGAGGCCATCCAGAACCTCTGTCCTCTAGACACAATCATTGCTTCTCTCTCTGAGAAGTGAGAACGGCATGACTAGAGGCCATTCAGAACCTCTGTCCTCTAGACACAATCATTGCTTCTCTCTCTGAGAAGTGAGAACGGCATGACTAGAGGCCATTCAGAACCTCTGACCTCTAGACACAATCATTGCTTCTCTCTCTGAGAAGTGAGAACGGCATGACTAGAGGCCATTCAGAACCTCTGTCCTCCACACACAATCATTGCTTCTCTCTCTGAGGAGTGAGAACGGCATGACTAGAGGCCATCCAGAACCTCTGTCCTCTACACACAATCATTGCTTCTCTCTCTGAGAAGTGAGAACGGCATGACTAGAGGCCATTCAGAACCTCTGTCCTCTAGACACAATCATTGCTTCTCTCTCTGAGAAGTGAGAACGGCATGACTAGAGGCCATTCAGAACCTCTGTCCTCTACACACAATCATTGCTTCTCTCTCTGAGAAGTGAGAACGACATGACTAGAGGCCATTCAGAACCTCTGTCTTCTAGACACAATCATTGCTTCTCTCTCTGAGAAGTGAGAACGGCATGACTAGAGGCCATTCAGAACCTCTGTCCTCCACACACAATCATTGCTTCTCTCTCTGAGAAGTGAGAACGGCATGACTAGAGGCCATTCAGAACCTCTGTCCTCTAGACACAATCATTGCTTCTCTATCTGAGAAGTGAGAACGGCATGACTAGAGGCCATTCAGAACCTCTGTCCTCCACACACAATCATTGCTTCTCTCTCTGAGAAGTGAGAACGGCATGACTAGAGGCCATTCAGAACCTCTGTCCTCTAGACACAATCATTGCTTCTCTCTCTGAGAAGTGAGAACGGCATGACTAGAGGCCATTCAGAACCTCTGTCCTCTAGACACAATCATTGCTTCTCTCTCTGAGAAGTGAGAACGGCATGACTAGAGGCCATTCAGAACCTCTGTCCTCTAGACACAATCATTGCTTCTCTCTCTGAGAAGTGAGAACGGCATGACTAGAGGCCATTCAGAACTTCTGTCCTCTAGACACAATCATTGCTTCTCTCTCTGAGAAGTGAGAACGGCATGACTAGAGGCCATTCAGAACCTCTGTCCTCTAGACACAATCATTGCTTCTCTATCTGAGAAGTGAGAACGGCATGACTAGAGGCCTTTCAGAACCTCTGTCCTCTAGACACAATCATTGCTCCTCTCTCTGAGAAGTGAGAACGGCATGACTAGAGGCCATCCAGAACCTCTGTCCTCTAGACACAATCATTGCTTCTCTCTCTGAGAAGTGAGAACGGCATGACTAGAGGCCTTTCAGAACCTCTGTCCTCTAGACACAATCATTGCTTCTCTCTCTGAGAAGTGAGAACGGCATGACTAGAGGCCATTCAGAACCTCTGTCCTCTAGACACAATCATTGCTTCTCTCTCTGAGAAGTGAGAACGGCATGACTAGAGGCCTTTCAGAACCTCTGTCCTCTAGACACAATCATTGCTTCTCTCTCTGAGAAGTGAGAACGGCATGACTAGAGGCCTTTCAGAACCTCTGTCCTCTAGACACAATCATTGCTTCTCTCTCTGAGAAGTGAGAACGGCATGACTAGAGGCCATTCAGAACCTCTGTCCTCTAGACACAATCATTGCTTCTCTCTCTGAGAAGTGAGAACGGCATGACTAGAGGCCATTCAGAACCTCTGTCCTCTAAACACAATCATTGCTTCTCTCTCTGAGGAGTGAGAACGGCATGACTAGAGGCCATTCGGAACCTCTGTCCTCTAGACACAATCATTGCTTCTCTCTCTGAGAAGTGAGAACGGCATGACTAGAGGCCATCCAGAACCTCTGTCCTCTAGACACAATCATTGCTTCTCTCTCTGAGAAGTGAGAACGGCATGACTAGAGGCCATTCAGAACCTCTGTCCTCTACACACAATCATTGCTTCTCTCTCTGAGAAGTGAGAACGGCATGACTAGAGGCCATTCAGAACCTCTGTCCTCTAGACACAATCATTGCTTCTCTCTCTGAGAAGTGAGAACGGCATGACTAGAGGCCATTCAGAACCTCTGTCCTCTAGACACAATCATTGCTTCTCTCTCTGAGAAGTGAGAACGGCATGACTAGAGGCCATTCAGAACCTCTGTCCTCTAGACACAATCATTGCTTCTCTCTCTGAGAAGTGAGAACGGCATGACTAGAGGCCATTCAGAACCTCTGTCCTCTAGACACAATCATTGCTTCTCTCTCTGAGAAGTGAGAACGGCATGACTAGAGGCCATTCAGAACCTCTGTCCTCTAGACACAATCATTGCTTCTCTCTCTGAGAAGTGAGAACGGCATGACTAGAGGCCATTCAGAACCTCTGTCCTCTAGACACAATCATTGCTTCTCTCTCTGAGAAGTGAGAACGGCATGACTAGAGGCCTTTCAGAACCTCTGTCCTCTAGACACAATCATTGCTTCTCTCTCTGAGAAGTGAGAACGGCATGACTAGAGGCCATTCAGAACCTCTGTCCTCTAGACACAATCATTGCTCCTCTCTCAGAGAAGTGAGAACGGCATGACTAGAGGCCATTCAGAACCTCTGTCCTCTAGACACAATCATTGCTTCTCTCTCTGAGAAGTGAGAACGGCATGACTAGAGGCCATTCAGAACCTCTGTCCTCCACACACAATCATTGCTTCTCTCTCTGAGAAGTGAGAACGGCATGACTAGAGGCCATTCAGAACCTCTGTCCTCTAGACACAATCATTGCTTCTCTCTCTGAGAAGTGAGAACGGCATGACTAGAGGCCATTCAGAACCTCTGTCCTCTAGACACAATCATTGCTTCTCTCTCTGAGAAGTGAGAACGGCATGACTAGAGGCCATCCAGAACCTCTGTCCTCTAGACACAATCATTGCTTCTCTCTCTGAGAAGTGAGAACGGCATGACTAGAGGCCATTCAGAACCTCTGTCCTCTAGACACAATCATTGCTTCTCTCTCTGAGAAGTGAGAACGGCATGACTAGAGGCCATTCAGAACCTCTGTCCTCTAGACACAATCATTGCTTCTCTCTCTGAGAAGTGAGAACGGCATGACTAGAGGCCATTCAGAACCTCTGTCCTCTAGACACAATCATTGCTTCTCTATCTGAGAAGTGAGAACGGCATGACTAGAGGCCTTTCAGAACCTCTGTCCTCTAGACACAATCATTGCTCCTCTCTCTGAGAAGTGAGAACGGCATGACTAGAGGCCATCCAGAACCTCTGTCCTCTAGACACAATCATTGCTTCTCTCTCTGAGAAGTGAGAACGGCATGACTAGAGGCCTTTCAGAACCTCTGTCCTCTAGACACAATCATTGCTTCTCTCTCTGAGAAGTGAGAACGGCATGACTAGAGGCCATTCAGAACCTCTGTCCTCTAGACACAATCATTGCTTCTCTCTCTGAGAAGTGAGAACGGCATGACTAGAGGCCATTCAGAACCTCTGTCCTCTAGACACAATCATTGCTTCTCTCTCTGAGAAGTGAGAAGGGCATGACTAGAGGCCATTCAGAACCTCTGTCCTCTAGACACAATCATTGCTTCTCTCTCTGAGAAGTGAGAACGGCATGACTAGAGGCCATTCAGAACCTCTGTCCTCTAGACACAATCATTGCTTCTCTCTCTGAGAAGTGAGAACGGCATGACTAGAGGCCATTCAGAACCTCTGTCCTCTAGACACAATCATTGCTTCTCTCTCTGAGAAGTGAGAACGGCATGACTAGAGGCCATCCAGAACCTCTGTCCTCTAGACACAATCATTGCTTCTCTCTCTGAGAAGTGAGAACGGCATGACTAGAGGCCATTCAGAACCTCTATCCTCTAGACACAATCATTGCTTCTCTCTCTGAGAAGTGAGAACGGCATGACTAGATGCCATTCAGAACCTCTGTCCTCTAGACACAATCATTGCTTCTCTCTCTGAGAAGTGAGAACGGCATGACTAGAGGCCTTTCAGAACCTCTGTCCTCTAGACACAATCATTGCTCCTCTCTCTGAGAAGTGAGAACGGCATGACTAGAGGCCATCCAGAACCTCTGTCCTCTAGACACAATCATTGCTTCTCTCTCTGAGAAGTGAGAACGGCATGACTAGAGGCCTTTCAGAACCTCTGTCCTCTAGACACAATCATTGCTTCTCTCTCAGAGAAGTGAGAACGGCATGACTAGAGGCCATTCAGAACCTCTGTCCTCTAGACACAATCATTGCTTCTCTCTCTGAGAAGTGAGAACGGCATGACTAGAGGCCATTCAGAACCTCTGTCCTCTAGACACAATCATTGCTTCTCTCTCTGAGAAGTGAGAACGGCATGACTAGAGGCCATTCAGAACCTCTGTCCTCTAGACACAATCATTGCTTCTCTCTCTGAGAAGTGAGAACGGCATGTCTAGAGGCCATTCAGAACCTCTGTCCTCTAGACACAATCATTGCTTCTCTCTCTGAGAAGTGAGAACGGCATGTCTAGAGGCCATTCAGAACCTCTGTCCTCTAGACACAATCATTGCTTCTCTCCCTGAGAAGTGAGAACGACATGACTAGAGGCCATTCAGAACCTCTCTCCTCTAGACACAATCATTGCTTCTCTCTCTGAGGAGTGAGAACGGCATGACTAGAGGCCATTCAGAACCTCTGTCCTCTAGACACAATCATTGCTTCTCTCTCTGAGAAGTGAGAACGGCATGACTAGAGGCCATTCAGAACCTCTGTCCTCTAGACACAATCATTGCTTCTGTCTCTGAGAAGTGAGAACGGCATGACTAGAGGCCATTCAGAACCTCTGTCCTCTAGACACAATCATTGCTTCTCTCTCAGGGAAGTGAGAACGGCATGACTAGAGGCCTTTCAGAACCTCTGTCCTCTAGACACAATCATTGCTTCTCTCTCAGAGAAGTGAGAACGGCATGACTAGAGGCCTTTCAGAACCTCTGTCCTCTAGACACAATCATTGCTTCTCTCTCTGAGAAGTGAGAACGGCATGACTAGAGGCCTTTCAGAACCTCTGTCCTCTAGACACAATCATTGCTTCTCTCTCTGAGAAGTGAGAACGGCATGACTAGAGGCCATTCAGAACCTCTGTCCTCTAGACACAATCATTGCTTCTCTCTCTGAGAAGTGAGAACGGCATGACTAGAGGCCATCCAGAACCTCTGTCCTCTAGACACAATCATTGCTTCTCTCTCTGAGAAGTGAGAACGGCATGACTAGAGGCCATTCAGAACCTCTATCCTCTAGACACAATCATTGCTTCTCTCTCTGAGAAGTGAGAACGGCATGACTAGATGCCATTCAGAACCTCTGTCCTCTAGACACAATCATTGCTTCTCTCTCTGAGAAGTGAGAACGGCATGACTAGAGGCCTTTCAGAACCTCTGTCCTCTAGACACAATCATTGCTCCTCTCTCTGAGAAGTGAGAACGGCATGACTAGAGGCCATCCAGAACCTCTGTCCTCTAGACACAATCATTGCTTCTCTCTCTGAGAAGTGAGAACGGCATGACTAGAGGCCTTTCAGAACCTCTGTCCTCTAGACACAATCATTGCTTCTCTCTCAGAGAAGTGAGAACGGCATGACTAGAGGCCATTCAGAACCTCTGTCCTCTAGACACAATCATTGCTTCTCTCTCTGAGAAGTGAGAACGGCATGACTAGAGGCCATTCAGAACCTCTGTCCTCTAGACACAATCATTGCTTCTCTCTCTGAGAAGTGAGAACGGCATGACTAGAGGCCATTCAGAACCTCTGTCCTCTAGACACAATCATTGCTTCTCTCTCTGAGAAGTGAGAACGGCATGTCTAGAGGCCATTCAGAACCTCTGTCCTCTAGACACAATCATTGCTTCTCTCTCTGAGAAGTGAGAACGGCATGTCTAGAGGCCATTCAGAACCTCTGTCCTCTAGACACAATCATTGCTTCTCTCCCTGAGAAGTGAGAACGACATGACTAGAGGCCATTCAGAACCTCTCTCCTCTAGACACAATCATTGCTTCTCTCTCTGAGGAGTGAGAACGGCATGACTAGAGGCCATTCAGAACCTCTGTCCTCTAGACACAATCATTGCTTCTCTCTCTGAGAAGTGAGAACGGCATGACTAGAGGCCATTCAGAACCTCTGTCCTCTAGACACAATCATTGCTTCTGTCTCTGAGAAGTGAGAACGGCATGACTAGAGGCCATTCAGAACCTCTGTCCTCTAGACACAATCATTGCTTCTCTCTCAGGGAAGTGAGAACGGCATGACTAGAGGCCTTTCAGAACCTCTGTCCTCTAGACACAATCATTGCTTCTCTCGCAGAGAAGTGAGAACGGCATGACTAGAGGCCTTTCAGAACCTCTGTCCTCTAGACACAATCATTGCTTCTCTCTCTGAGAAGTGAGAACGGCATGACTAGAGGCCTTTCAGAACCTCTGTCCTCTAGACACAATCATTGCTTCTCTCTCAGAGAAGTGAGAACGGCATGACTAGAGGCCATTCAGAACCTCTGTCCTCTACACACATACATTGCTTCTCTCTCTGAGAAGTGAGAACGGCATGACTAGAGGCCATTCAGAACCTCTGTCCTCTAGACACAATCATTGCTTCTCTCTCAGAGAAGTAAGAACGGCATGACTAGAGGCCTTTCAGAACCTCTGTCCTCTAGACACAATCATTGCTTCTCTCTCAGAGAAGTGAGAACGGCATGACTAGAGGCCATTCAGAACCTCTGTCCTTTACACACATACATTGCTTCTCTCTCTGAGAAGTGAGAACGGCATGACTAGAGGCCTTTCAGAACCTCTGTTCTCTAGACACAATCATTGCTTCTCTCTCAGAGAAGTAAGAACGGCATGACTAGAGGCCTTTCAGAACCTCTGTCCTCTAGACACAATCATTGCTTCTCTCTCAGAGAAGTGAGAACGGCATGACTAGAGGCCATTCAGAACCTCTGTCCTCTACACACATACATTGCTTCTCTCTCTGAGAAGTGAGAACGGCATGACTAGAGGCCATTCAGAACCTCTGTCCTCCAGACACAATCATTGCTTCTCTCTCAGAGAAGTAAGAACGGCATGACTAGAGGCCTTTCAGAACCTCTGTCCTCTAGACACAATCATTGCTTCTCTCTCAGAGAAGTGAGAACGGCATGACTAGAGGCCATTCAGAACCTCTGTCCTCTACACACAATCATTGCTTCTCTCTCAGAGAAGTGAGAACGGCATGACTAGAGGCCATTCAGAACCTCTGTCCTCTAGACACAATCATTGCTTCTCTCTCTGAGAAGTGAGAACGGCATGACTAGAGGCCATTCAGAACCTCTGTCCTCTACACACAATCATTGCTTCTCTCTCAGAGAAGTGAGAACGGCATGACTAGAGGCCATCCAGAACCTCTGTCCCCTAGACACAATCATTGCTTCTGTCTCTGAGAAGTGAGAACGGCATGACTAGAGGCCATTCAGAACCTCTGTCCTCTAGACACAATCATTGCTTCTCTCTCAGGGAAGTGAGAACGGCATGACTAGAGGCCTTCCAGAACCTCTGTCCTCTAGACACAATCATTGCTTCTCTCTCAGAGAAGTGAGAACGGCATGACTAGAGGCCTTTCAGAACCTCTGTCCTCTAGACACAATCATTGCTTCTCTCTCTGAGAAGTGAGAACGGCATGACTAGAGGCCATTCAGAACCTCTGTCCTCTACACACAATCATTGCTTCTGTCTCTGAGAAGTGAGAACGGCATGACTAGAGGCCATTCAGAACCTCTGTCCTCTAGACACAATCATTGCTTCTCTCTCAGGGAAGTGAGAACGGCATGACTAGAGGCCTTTCAGAACCTCTGTCCTCTAGACACAATCATTGCTTCTGTCTCTGAGAAGTGAGAACGGCATGACTAGAGGCCATTCAGAACCTCTGTCCTCTAGACACAATCATTGCTTCTCTCTCTGAGAAGTGAGAACGGCATGACTAGAGGCCATTCAGAACCTCTGTCCTCTAGACACAATCATTGCTTCTCTCTCAGGGAAGTGAGAACGGCATGACTAGAGGCCTTTCAGAACCTCTGTCCTCTAGACACAATCATTGCTTCTGTCTCTGAGAAGTGAGAACGGCATGACTAGAGGCCATTCAGAACCTCTGTCCTCTAGACACAATCATTGCTTCTCTCTCAGAGAAGTAAGAACGGCATGACTAGAGGCCTTTCAGAACCTCTGTCCTCTAGACACTATCATTGCTTCTCTCTCAGAGAAGTGAGAACGGCATGACTAGAGGCCATTCAGAACCTCTGTCCTCTACACACATACATTGCTTCTCTCTCTGAGAAGTGAGAACGGCATGACTAGAGGCCATTCAGAACCTCTGTCCTCTAGACACAATCATTGCTTCTCTCTCTGAGAAGTGAGAACGGCATGACTGGAGGCCTTTCAGAACCTCTGTCCTCTAGACACAATCATTGCTTCTCTCTCAGAGAAGTGAGAACGGCATGACTAGAGGCCATTCAGAACCTCTGTCCTCTACACACAATCATTGCTTCTCTCTCTGAGAAGTGAGAACGGCATGACTAGAGGCCATTCAGAACCTCTGTCCTCTACACACAATCATTGCTCCTCTCTCTGAGAAGTGAGAACGGCATGACTAGAGGCCATTCAGAACCTCTGTCCTCTAGACACAATCATTGCTTCTCTCTCTGAGAAGTGAGAACGGCATGACTAGAGGCCATTCAGAACCTCTGTCCTCTAGACACAATCATTGCTTCTCTCTCAGAGAAGTGAGAACGGCATGACTAGAGGCCATTCAGAACCTCTGTCCTCTACACACAATCATTGCTTCTCTCTCAGAGAAGTGAGAACGGCATGACTAGAGGCCATTCAGAACCTCTGTCCTCTAGACACAATCATTGCTTCCTTCTCTGAGAAGTGAGAACGGCATGACTAGAGGCCATTCAGAACCTCTGTCCTCTAGACACAATCATTGCTTCTCTCTCAGAGAAGTGAGAACGGCATGACTAGAGGCCATTCAGAACCTCTGTCCTCTAGACACAATCATTGCTTCTCTCTCAGAGAAGTGAGAACGGCATGACTAGAGGCCATTCAGAACCTCTGTCCTCTAGACACAATCATTGCTTCTCTCTCAGAGAAGTGAGAACGGCATGACTAGAGGCCATTCAGAACCTCTGTCCTCTAGACACAATCATTGCTTCTCTCTCAGAGAAGTGAGAACGGCATGACTAGAGGCCATTCAGAACCTCTTTCCTCTACACACAATCATTGCTTCTCTCTCAGAGAAGTGAGAACGGCATGACTAGAGGCCATTCAGAACCTCTGTCCTCTACACACAGTCATTGCTTCTCTCTCAGAGAAGTGAGAACGGCATGACTAGAGGCCATTCAGAACCTCTGTCCTCTAGACACAATCATTGCTTCTCTCTCTGAGAAGTGAGAACGGCATGACTAGAGGCCATTCAGAACCTCTGTCTTCTAGACACAATCATTGCTTCTCTCTCTGAGAAGTGAGAACGGCATGACTAGAGGCCATTCAGAACCTCTGTCCTCTAGACACAATCATTGCTTCTCTCTCTGAGAAGTGAGAACGGCATGACTAGAGGCCATTCAGAACCTCTGTCCTCTAGACACAATCATTGCTTCTCTCTCTGAGAAGTGAGAACGGCATGACTAGAGGCCATTCAGAACCTCTGTCCTCTAGACACAATCATTGCTTCTCTCTCTGAGAAGTGAGAACGGCATGACTAGAGGCCATTCAGAACCTCTGTCTTCTAGACACAATCATTGCTTCTCTCTCTGAGAAGTGAGAACGGCATGACTAGAGGCCATTCAGAACCTCTGTCCTCTACACACAATCATTGCTTCTCTCTCAGAGAAGTGAGAACGGCATGACTAGAGGCCATTCAGAACCTCTGTCCTCTAGACACAATCATTGCTTCTCTCTCTGAGAAGTGAGAACGGCATGACTAGAGGCCATTCAGAACCTCTGTCCTCTAGACACAATCATTGCTTCTCTCTCAGAGAAGTGAGAACGGCATGACTAGAGGCCATTCAGAACCTCTGTCCTCTAGACACAATCATTGCTTCTCTCTCTGAGAAGTGAGAACGGCATGACTAGAGGCCATTCAGAACCTCTGTCCTCTAGACACAATCATTGCTTCTCTCTCAGGGAAGTGAGAACGGCATGACTAGAGGCCTTTCAGAACCTCTGTCCTCTAGACACAATCATTGCTTCTCTCTCAGAGAAGTGAGAACGGCATGACTAGAGGCCTTTCAGAACCTCTGTCCTCTAGACACAATCATTGCTTCTCTCTCTGAGAAGTGAGAACGGCATGACTAGAGGCCTTTCAGAACCTCTGTCCTCTAGACACAATCATTGCTTCTCTCTCTGAGAAGTGAGAACGGCATGACTAGAGGCCATTCAGAACCTCTGTCCTCTAGACACAATCATTGCTTCTCTCTCTGAGAAGTGAGAACGGCATGACTAGAGGCCATCCAGAACCTCTGTCCTCTAGACACAATCATTGCTTCTCTCTCTGAGAAGTGAGAACGGCATGACTAGAGGCCATTCAGAACCTCTATCCTCTAGACACAATCATTGCTTCTCTCTCTGAGAAGTGAGAACGGCATGACTAGATGCCATTCAGAACCTCTGTCCTCTAGACACAATCATTGCTTCTCTCTCTGAGAAGTGAGAACGGCATGACTAGAGGCCTTTCAGAACCTCTGTCCTCTAGACACAATCATTGCTCCTCTCTCTGAGAAGTGAGAACGGCATGACTAGAGGCCATCCAGAACCTCTGTCCTCTAGACACAATCATTGCTTCTCTCTCTGAGAAGTGAGAACGGCATGACTAGAGGCCTTTCAGAACCTCTGTCCTCTAGACACAATCATTGCTTCTCTCTCAGAGAAGTGAGAACGGCATGACTAGAGGCCATTCAGAACCTCTGTCCTCTAGACACAATCATTGCTTCTCTCTCTGAGAAGTGAGAACGGCATGACTAGAGGCCATTCAGAACCTCTGTCCTCTAGACACAATCATTGCTTCTCTCTCTGAGAAGTGAGAACGGCATGACTAGAGGCCATTCAGAACCTCTGTCCTCTAGACACAATCATTGCTTCTCTCTCTGAGAAGTGAGAACGGCATGTCTAGAGGCCATTCAGAACCTCTGTCCTCTAGACACAATCATTGCTTCTCTCTCTGAGAAGTGAGAACGGCATGTCTAGAGGCCATTCAGAACCTCTGTCCTCTAGACACAATCATTGCTTCTCTCCCTGAGAAGTGAGAACGACATGACTAGAGGCCATTCAGAACCTCTCTCCTCTAGACACAATCATTGCTTCTCTCTCTGAGGAGTGAGAACGGCATGACTAGAGGCCATTCAGAACCTCTGTCCTCTAGACACAATCATTGCTTCTCTCTCTGAGAAGTGAGAACGGCATGACTAGAGGCCATTCAGAACCTCTGTCCTCTAGACACAATCATTGCTTCTGTCTCTGAGAAGTGAGAACGGCATGACTAGAGGCCATTCAGAACCTCTGTCCTCTAGACACAATCATTGCTTCTCTCTCAGGGAAGTGAGAACGGCATGACTAGAGGCCTTTCAGAACCTCTGTCCTCTAGACACAATCATTGCTTCTCTCTCAGAGAAGTGAGAACGGCATGACTAGAGGCCTTTCAGAACCTCTGTCCTCTAGACACAATCATTGCTTCTCTCTCTGAGAAGTGAGAACGGCATGACTAGAGGCCTTTCAGAACCTCTGTCCTCTAGACACAATCATTGCTTCTCTCTCAGAGAAGTGAGAACGGCATGACTAGAGGCCATTCAGAACCTCTGTCCTCTACACACATACATTGCTTCTCTCTCTGAGAAGTGAGAACGGCATGACTAGAGGCCATTCAGAACCTCTGTCCTCTAGACACAATCATTGCTTCTCTCTCAGAGAAGTAAGAACGGCATGACTAGAGGCCTTTCAGAACCTCTGTCCTCTAGACACAATCATTGCTTCTCTCTCAGAGAAGTGAGAACGGCATGACTAGAGGCCATTCAGAACCTCTGTCCTTTACACACATACATTGCTTCTCTCTCTGAGAAGTGAGAACGGCATGACTAGAGGCCTTTCAGAACCTCTGTTCTCTAGACACAATCATTGCTTCTCTCTCAGAGAAGTAAGAACGGCATGACTAGAGGCCTTTCAGAACCTCTGTCCTCTAGACACAATCATTGCTTCTCTCTCAGAGAAGTGAGAACGGCATGACTAGAGGCCATTCAGAACCTCTGTCCTCTACACACATACATTGCTTCTCTCTCTGAGAAGTGAGAACGGCATGACTAGAGGCCATTCAGAACCTCTGTCCTACAGACACAATCATTGCTTCTCTCTCAGAGAAGTAAGAACGGCATGACTAGAGGCCTTTCAGAACCTCTGTCCTCTAGACACAATCATTGCTTCTCTCTCAGAGAAGTGAGAACGGCATGACTAGAGGCCATTCAGAACCTCTGTCCTCTACACACAATCATTGCTTCTCTCTCAGAGAAGTGAGAACGGCATGACTAGAGTCCATTCAGAACCTCTGTCCTCTAGACACAATCATTGCTTCTCTCTCTGAGAAGTGAGAACGGCATGACTAGAGGCCATTCAGAACCTCTGTCCTCTACACACAATCATTGCTTCTCTCTCAGAGAAGTGAGAACGGCATGACTAGAGGCCATCCAGAACCTCTGTCCCCTAGACACAATCATTGCTTCTGTCTCTGAGAAGTGAGAACGGCATGACTAGAGGCCATTCAGAACCTCTGTCCTCTAGACACAATCATTGCTTCTCTCTCAGGGAAGTGAGAACGGCATGACTAGAGGCCTTCCAGAACCTCTGTCCTCTAGACACAATCATTGCTTCTCTCTCAGAGAAGTGAGAACGGCATGACTAGAGGCCTTTCAGAACCTCTGTCCTCTAGACACAATCATTGCTTCTCTCTCTGAGAAGTGAGAACGGCATGACTAGAGGCCATTCAGAACCTCTGTCCTCTACACACAATCATTGCTTCTGTCTCTGAGAAGTGAGAACGGCATGACTAGAGGCCATTCAGAACCTCTGTCCTCTAGACACAATCATTGCTTCTCTCTCAGGGAAGTGAGAACGGCATGACTAGAGGCCTTTCAGAACCTCTGTCCTCTAGACACAATCATTGCTTCTGTCTCTGAGAAGTGAGAACGGCATGACTAGAGGCCATTCAGAACCTCTGTCCTCTAGACACAATCATTGCTTCTCTCTCTGAGAAGTGAGAACGGCATGACTAGAGGCCATTCAGAACCTCTGTCCTCTAGACACAATCATTGCTTCTCTCTCAGGGAAGTGAGAACGGCATGACTAGAGGCCTTTCAGAACCTCTGTCCTCTAGACACAATCATTGCTTCTGTCTCTGAGAAGTGAGAACGGCATGACTAGAGGCCATTCAGAACCTCTGTCCTCTAGACACAATCATTGCTTCTCTCTCAGAGAAGTAAGAACGGCATGACTAGAGGCCTTTCAGAACCTCTGTCCTCTAGACACTATCATTGCTTCTCTCTCAGAGAAGTGAGAACGGCATGACTAGAGGCCATTCAGAACCTCTGTCCTCTACACACATACATTGCTTCTCTCTCTGAGAAGTGAGAACGGCATGACTAGAGGCCATTCAGAACCTCTGTCCTCTAGACACAATCATTGCTTCTCTCTCTGAGAAGTGAGAACGGCATGACTGGAGGCCTTTCAGAACCTCTGTCCTCTAGACACAATCATTGCTTCTCTCTCAGAGAAGTGAGAACGGCATGACTAGAGGCCATTCAGAACCTCTGTCCTCTACACACAATCATTGCTTCTCTCTCTGAGAAGTGAGAACGGCATGACTAGAGGCCATTCAGAACCTCTGTCCTCTACACACAATCATTGCTCCTCTCTCTGAGAAGTGAGAACGGCATGACTAGAGGCCATTCAGAACCTCTGTCCTCTAGACACAATCATTGCTTCTCTCTCTGAGAAGTGAGAACGGCATGACTAGAGGCCATTCAGAACCTCTGTCCTCTAGACACAATCATTGCTTCTCTCTCAGAGAAGTGAGAACGGCATGACTAGAGGCCATTCAGAACCTCTGTCCTCTACACACAATCATTGCTTCTCTCTCAGAGAAGTGAGAACGGCATGACTAGAGGCCATTCAGAACCTCTGTCCTCTAGACACAATCATTGCTTCCTTCTCTGAGAAGTGAGAACGGCATGACTAGAGGCCATTCAGAACCTCTGTCCTCTAGACACAATCATTGCTTCTCTCTCAGAGAAGTGAGAACGGCATGACTAGAGGCCATTCAGAACCTCTGTCCTCTAGACACAATCATTGCTTCTCTCTCAGAGAAGTGAGAACGGCATGACTAGAGGCCATTCAGAACCTCTGTCCTCTAGACACAATCATTGCTTCTCTCTCAGAGAAGTGAGAACGGCATGACTAGAGGCCATTCAGAACCTCTGTCCTCTAGACACAATCATTGCTTCTCTCTCAGAGAAGTGAGAACGGCATGACTAGAGGCCATTCAGAACCTCTTTCCTCTACACACAATCATTGCTTCTCTCTCAGAGAAGTGAGAACGGCATGACTAGAGGCCATTCAGAACCTCTGTCCTCTACACACAGTCATTGCTTCTCTCTCAGAGAAGTGAGAACGGCATGACTAGAGGCCATTCAGAACCTCTGTCCTCTAGACACAATCATTGCTTCTCTCTCTGAGAAGTGAGAACGGCATGACTAGAGGCCATTCAGAACCTCTGTCTTCTAGACACAATCATTGCTTCTCTCTCTGAGAAGTGAGAACGGCATGATTAGAGGCCATTCAGAACCTCTGTCCTCTAGACACAATCATTGCTTCTCTCTCTGAGAAGTGAGAACGGCATGACTAGAGGCCATTCAGAACCTCTGTCCTCTAGACACAATCATTGCTTCTCTCTCTGAGAAGTGAGAACGGCATGAATAGAGGCCATTCAGAACCTCTGTCCTCTAGACACAATCATTGCTTCTCTCTCTGAGAAGTGAGAACGGCATGACTAGAGGCCATTCAGAACCTCTGTCTTCTAGACACAATCATTGCTTCTCTCTCTGAGAAGTGAGAACGGCATGACTAGAGGCCATTCAGAACCTCTGTCCTCTACACACAATCATTGCTTCTCTCTCAGAGAAGTGAGAACGGCATGACTAGAGGCCATTCAGAACCTCTGTCCTCTAGACACAATCATTGCTTCTCTCTCTGAGAAGTGAGAACGGCATGACTAGAGGCCATTCAGAACCTCTGTCCTCTAGACACAATCATTGCTTCTCTCTCAGAGAAGTGAGAACGGCATGACTAGAGGCCATTCAGAACCTCTGTCCTCTAGACACAATCATTGCTTCTCTCTCTGAGAAGTGAGAACGGCATGACTAGAGGCCATTCAGAACCTCTGTCCTCTAGACACAATCATTGCTTCTCTCTCAGAGAAGTGAGAACGGCATGACTAGAGGCCATTCAGAACCTCTGTCCTCTACACACAATCATTGCTTCTCTCTCTGAGAAGTGAGAACGGCATGAATAGAGGCCATTCAGAACCTCTGTCCTCTACACACAATCATTGCTTCTCTCTCTGAGAAGTGAGAACGGCATGACTAGAGGCCATTCAGAACCTCTGTCCTCTACACACAATCATTGCTTCTCTCTCAGAGAAGTGAGAACGGCATGACTAGAGGCCATTCAGAACCTCTGTCCTCTAGACACAATCAATGCTTCTCTCTCTGAGAAGTGAGAACGGCATGACTAGAGGCCATTCAGAACCTCTGTCCTCTAGACACAATCATTGCTTCTCTCTCTGAGAAGTGAGAACGGTATGACTAGAGGCCATTCAGAACCTCTGTCCTCTAGACACAATCATTGCTTCTCTCTCTGAGAAGTGAGAACGGCATGACTAGAGGCCATTCAGAACCTCTGTCCTCTAGACACAATCATTGCTTCTCTCTCTGAGAAGTGAGAACGGCATGTCTAGAGGCCATTCAGAACCTCTGTCCTCTAGACACAATCATTGCTTCTCTCTCTGAGAAGTGAGAACGGCATGACTAGAGGCCATTCAGAACCTCTGTCCTCCAGACACAATCATTGCTTCTCTCTCTGAGAAGTGAGAACGGCATGACTAGAGGCCATTCAGAACCTCTGTCTTCTAGACACAATCATTGCTTCTCTCTCTGAGAAGTGAGAACGGCATGACTATAGGCCATTCAGAACCTCTGTCCTCTAGACACAATCATTGCTTCTCTCTCTGAGAAGTGAGAACGGCATGACTAGAGGCCATTCAGAACCTCTGTCCTCTACACACAATCATTGCTTCTCTCTCTGAGAAGTGAGAACGGCATGAATAGAGGCCATTCAGAACCTCTGTCTTCTAGACACAATCATTGCTTCTCTCTCTGAGAAGTGAGAACGGCATGACTAGAGGCCATTCATAACCTCTGTCCTCTACACACAATCATTGCTTCTCTCTCTGAGAAGTGAGAACGGCATGACTAGAGGCCATTCAGAACCTCTGTCCTCTACACACAATCATTGCTTCTGTCTCTGAGAAGTGAGAACGGCATGACTAGAGGCCATCCAGAACCTCTGTCCTCTGGACACAATCATTGCTTCTCTCTCTGAGAAGTGAGAACGGCATGACTAGAGGCCATCCAGAACCTCTGTCTTCTAGACACAATCATTGCTTCTATCCCTGGGAAGTGAGAACGGCATGACTAGAGGCCATTCAGAACCTCTGTCCTCTAGACACAATCATTGCTTCTCTCTGAGAAGTGAGAACGGCATGACTAGAGGCCATTCAGAACCTCTGTCCTCTACACACAATCATTGCTCCTCTCTCTGAGAAGTGAGAACGGCATGACTGGAGGCCATCCAGAACCTCTGTCCTCTAGACACAATCATTGCTTCTCTCTCTGAGAAGTGAGAACGGCATGACTAGAGGCCATTCAGAACCTCTGTCCTCTAGACACAATCATTGCTTCTCTCTCTGAGAAGTGAGAACGGCATGACTAGAGGCCATTCAGAACCTCTGTCCTCTACACACAATCATTGCTTCTGTCTCTGAGAAGTGAGAACGGCATGACTAGAGGCCATTCAGAACCTCTGTCTTCTAGACACAATCATTGCTTCTCTCTCTGAGAAGTGAGAACGGCATGACTAGAGGCCATTCAGAACCTCTGTCCTCTACACACAATCATTGCTTCTCTCTCTGAGAAGTGAGAACGGCATGACTAGAGGCCATTCAGAACCTCTGTCCTCTACACACAATCATTGCTTCTGTCTCTGAGAAGTGAGAACGGCATGACTAGAGGCCATCCAGAACCTCTGTCCTCTAGACACAATCATTGCTTCTCTCTCTGAGAAGTGAGAACGGCATGACTAGAGGCCATTCAGAACCTCTGTCTTCTAGACACAATCATTGCTTCTCTCTCTGAGAAGTGAGAACGGCATGACTAGAGGCCATTCAGAACCTCTGTCCTCTAGACACAATCATTGCTTCTCTCTCTGAGAAGTGAGAACGGCATGACTAGAGGCCATTCAGAACCTCTGTCCTCTAGACACAATCATTGCTTCTCTCTCTGAGAAGTGAGAACGGCATGACTAGAGGCCATTCAGAACCTCTGTCTTCTAGACACAATCATTGCTTCTCTCTCTGAGAAGTGAGAACGGCATGACTAGAGGCCATTCAGAACCTCTGTCTTCTAGACACAATCATTGCTTCTCTCTCTGAGAAGTGAGAACGGCATGACTAGAGGCCATTCAGAACCTCTGTCCTCTAGACACAATCATTGCTTCTCTCTCTGAGAAGTGAGAACGGCATGACTAGAGGCCATTCAGAACCTCTGTCCTCTAGACACAATCATTGCTTCTCTCTCTGAGGAGTGAGAACGGCATGTCTAGAGGCCATTCAGAACCTCTGTCCTCTAGACACAATCATTGCTTCTGTCTCTGAGAAGTGAGAACGGCATGACTAGAGGCCATTCAGAACCTCTGTCCTCTACACACAATCATTGCTTCTCTCTCAGAGAAGTGAGAACGGCATGACTAGAGGCCATTCAGAACCTCTGTCCTCTAGACACAATCATTGCTTCTCTCTCTGAGAAGTGAGAACGGCATGACTAGAGGCCATTCAGAACCTCTGTCCTCTAGACACAATCATTGCTTCTCTCTCTGAGAAGTGAGAACGGCATGACTAGAGGCCATTCAGAACCTCTGTCCTCTAGACACAATCATTGCTTCTCTCTCTGAGAAGTGAGAACGGCATGACTAGAGGCCATTCAGAACCTCTGTCCTCTAGACACAATCATTGCTTCTCTCTCTGAGAAGTGAGAACGGCATGACTAGAGGCCATTCAGAACCTCTGTCCTCTAGACACAATCATTGCTTCTCTCTCTGAGAAGTGAGAACGGCATGACTAGAGGCCATTCAGAACCTCTGTCCTCTAGACACAATCATTGCTTCTCTCTCTGAGAAGTGAGAACGGCATGACTAGAGGCCATTCAGAACCTCTGTCCTCTAGACACAATCATTGCTTCTCTCTCTGAGAAGTGAGAACGGCATGACTAGAGGCCATTCAGAACCTCTGTCCTCTAGACACAATCATTACTTCTATCCCTGAGAAGTGAGAACTGCATGACTAGAGGCCATTCAGAACCTCTGTCTTCTAGACACAATCATTGCTTCTCTCTCTGAGAAGTGAGAACGGCATGACTAGAGGCCATTCAGAACCTCTGTCCTCTAGACACAATCATTGCTTCTCTCTCTGAGAAGTGAGAACGGCATGACTAGAGGCCATCCAGAACCTCTGTCTTCTAGACACAATCATTGCTTCTATCCCTGGGAAGTGAGAACGGCATGACTAGAGGCCATTCAGAACCTCCGTCCTCTACACACAATCATAGCTTCTCTCTCTGAGAAGTGAGAACGGCATGACTAGAGGCCATTCAGAACCTCTGTCCTCTAGACACAATCATTGCTTCTCTCTCTGAGAAGTGAGAACGGCATGACTAGAGGCCATCCAGAACCTCTGTCCTCTAGACACAATCATTGCTTCGATCCCTGGGAAGTGAGAACGGCATGACTAGAGGCCATTCAGAACCTCTGTCCTCTACACACAATCATAGCTTCTCTCTCTGAGAAGTGAGAACGGCATGACTAGAGGCCATCCAGAACCTCTGTCTTCTAGACACAATCATTGCTTCTATCCCTGGGAAGTGAGAACGGCATGACTAGAGGCCATTCAGAACCTCTGTCCTCTAGACACAATCATTGCTTCTCTCTCTGAGAAGTGAGAACGGCATGACTAGAGGCCATTCAGAACCTCTGTCCTCTAGACACAATCATTGCTTCTATCCCTGAGAAGTGAGAACGGCATGACTAGAGGCCATTCAGAACCTCTGTCTTCTAGACACAATCATTGCTTCTCTCTCTGAGAAGTGAGAACGGCATGACTAGAGGCCATTCAGAACCTCTGTCCTCTAGACACAATCATTGCTTCTCTCTCTGAGAAGTGAGAACGGCATGACTAGAGGCCATCCAGAACCTCTGTCTTCTAGACACAATCATTGCTTCTATCCCTGGGAAGTGAGAACGGCATGACTAGAGGCCATTCAGAACCTCTGTCCTCTAGACACAATCATTGCTTCTCTCTCTGAGAAGTGAGAACGGCATGACTAGAGGCCATTCAGAACCTCTGTCCTCTAGACACAATCATTGCTTCTCTCTCTGAGAAGTGAGAACGGCATGACTAGAGGCCATTCAGAACCTCTGTCCTCTAGACACAATCATTGCTTCTCTCTCTGAGAAGTGAGAACGGCATGACTAGAGGCCATTCAGAACCTCTGTCCTCTAGACACAATCATTGCTTCTCTCTCTGAGAAGTGAGAACGGCATGACTAGAGGCCATTCAGAACCTCTGTCCTCTAGACACAATCATTGCTTCTCTCTCTGAGAAGTGAGAACGGCATGACTAGAGGCCATTCAGAACCTCTGTCCTCTAGACACAATCATTGCTTCTCTCTCTGAGAAGTGAGAACGGCATGACTAGAGGCCATTCAGAACCTCTGTCCTCTAGACACAATCATTGCTTCTCTCTCTGAGAAGTGAGAACGGCATGACTAGAGGCCATTCAGAACCTCTGTCCTCTAGACACAATCATTGCTTCTCTCTCTGAGAAGTGAGAACGGCATGACTAGAGGCCATTCAGAACCTCTGTCCTCTAGACACAATCATTGCTTCTATCCCTGAGAAGTGAGAACGGCATGACTAGAGGCCATTCAGAACCTCTGTCTTCTAGACACAATCATTGCTTCTCTCTCTGAGAAGTGAGAACGGCATGACTAGAGGCCATTCAGAACCTCTGTCCTCTAGACACAATCATTGCTTCTCTCTCTGAGAAGTGAGAACGGCATGACTAGAGGCCATCCAGAACCTCTGTCTTCTAGACACAATCATTGCTTCTATCCCTGGGAAGTGAGAACGGCATGACTAGAGGCCATTCAGAACCTCTGTCCTCTACACACAATCATAGCTTCTCTCTCTGAGAAGTGAGAACGGCATGACTAGAGGCCATTCAGAACCTCTGTCCTCTAGACACAATCATTGCTTCTCTCTCTGAGAAGTGAGAACGGCATGACTAGAGGCCATCCAGAACCTCTGTCCTCTAGACACAATCATTGCTTCTATCCCTGGGAAGTGAGAACGGCATGACTAGAGGCCATTCAGAACCTCTGTCCTCTACACACAATCATAGCTTCTCTCTCTGAGAAGTGAGAACGGCATGACTAGAGGCCATCCAGAACCTCTGTCTTCTAGACACAATCATTGCTTCTATCCCTGGGAAGTGAGAACGGCATGACTAGAGGCCATTCAGAACCTCTGTCCTCTAGACACAATCATTGCTTCTCTCTCTGAGAAGTGAGAACGGCATGACTAGAGGCCATTCAGAACCTCTGTCCTCTAGACACAATCATTGCTTCTATCCCTGAGAAGTGAGAACGGCATGACTAGAGGCCATTCAGAACCTCTGTCTTCTAGACACAATCATTGCTTCTCTCTCTGAGAAGTGAGAACGGCATGACTAGAGGCCATTCAGAACCTCTGTCCTCTAGACACAATCTTTGCTTCTCTCTCTGAGAAGTGAGAACGGCATGACTAGAGGCCATCCAGAACCTCTGTCTTCTAGACACAATCATTGCTTCTATCCCTGGGAAGTGAGAACGGCATGACTAGAGGCCATTCAGAACCTCTGTCCTCTACACACAATCATAGCTTCTCTCTCTGAGAAGTGAGAACGGCATGACTAGAGGCCATTCAGAACCTCTGTCCTCTAGACACAATCATTGCTTCTCTCTCTGAGAAGTGAGAACGGCATGACTAGAGGCCATCCAGAACCTCTGTCTTCTAGACACAATCATTGCTTCTATCCCTGGGAAGTGAGAACGGCATGACTAGAGGCCATTCAGAACCTCTGTCCTCTACACACAATCATAGCTTCTCTCTCTGAGAAGTGAGAACGGCATGACTAGAGGCCATCCAGAACCTCTGTCTTCTAGACACAATCATTGCTTCTATCCCTGGGAAGTGAGAACTGCATGACTAGAGGCCATTCAGAACCTCTGTCCTCTAGACACAATCATTGCTTCTCTCTCTGAGAAGTGAGAACGGCATGTCTAGAGGCCATTCAGAACCTCTGTCCTCTAGACACAATCATTGCTTCTCTCTCTGAGAAGTGAGAACGGCATGACTAGAGGCCATTCAGAACCTCTGTCCTCTAGACACAATCATTGCTTCTCTCTCTGAGAAGTGAGAACGGCATGACTAGAGGCCATTCAGAACCTCTGTCCTCTAGACACAATCATTGCTTCTCTCTCTGAGAAGTGAGAACGGCATGACTAGAGGCCATTCATAACCTCTGTCCTCTAGACACAATCATTGCTTCTCTCTCTGAGAAGTGAGAACGGCATGACTAGAGGCCATTCAGAACCTCTGTCCTCTAGACACAATCATTGCTTCTCTCTCTGAGAAGTGAGAACGGCATGACTAGAGGCCATTCAGAACCTCTGTCCTCTAGACACAATCATTGCTTCTCTCTCTGAGAAGTGAGAACGGCATGACTAGAGGCCATTCAGAACCTCTGTCCTCTAGACACAATCATTGCTTCTCTCTCTGAGAAGTGAGAACGGCATGACTAGAGGCCATTCAGAACCTCTGTCCTCTAGACACAATCATTGCTTCTCTCTCTGAGAAGTGAGAACGGCATGTCTAGAGGCCATTCAGAACCTCTGTCCTCTAGACACAATCATTGCTTCTCTCTCTGAGAAGTGAGAACGGCATGACGAGAGGCCATTCAGAACCTCTGTCCTCTAGACACAATCATTGCTTCTCTCTCTGAGAAGTGAGAACGGCATGACTAGAGGCCATTCAGAACCTCTGTCCTCTAGACACAATCATTGCTTCTGTCTCTGAGGAGTGAGAACGGCATGACTAGAGGCCATCCAGAACCTCTGTCCTCTAGACACAATCATTGCTTCTCTCTCTGAGAAGTGAGAACGGCATGACTAGAGGCCATTCAGAACCTCTGTCCTCTAGACACAATCATTGCTTCTCTCTCTGAGAAGTGAGAACGGCATGACTAGAGGCCATTCAGAACCTCTGTCCTCTAGACACAATCATTGCTTCTCTCTCTGAGAAGTGAGAACGGCATGACTAGAGGCCATTCAGAACCTCTGTCCTCTAGACACAATCATTGCTTCTGTCTCTGAGGAGTGAGAACGGCATGACTAGAGGCCATCCAGAACCTCTGTCCTCTAGACACAATCATTGCTTCTCTCTCTGAGAAGTGAGAACGGCATGACTAGAGGCCATTCAGAACCTCTGTCCTCTAGACACAATCATTGCTTCTCTCTCTGAGAAGTGAGAACGGCATGTCTAGAGGCCATTCAGAACCTCTGTCCTACAGACACAATCATTGCTTCTCTCTCTGAGAAGTGAGAACGGCATGACTAGAGGCCATTCAGAACCTCTGTCCTCTAGACACAATCATTGCTTCTCTCTCTGAGAAGTGAGAACGGCATGACAAGAGGCCATTCAGAACCTCTGTCCTCTAGACACAATCATTGCTTCACTCTCTGAGAAGTGAGAACGGCATGACTAGAGGCCATTCAGAACCTCTGTCCTCTAGACACAATCATTGCTTCTCTCTCTGAGAAGTGAGAACGGCATGACTAGAGGCCATTCAGAACCTCTGTCCTCTAGACACAATCATTGCTTCTCTCTCTGAGAAGTGAGAACGGCATGACTAGAGGCCATTCAGAACCTCTGTCCTCTAGACACAATCATTGCTTCTGTCTCTGAGGAGTGAGAACGGCATGACTAGAGGCCATTCAGAACCTCTGTCCTCTAGACACAATCATTGCTTCTCTCTCTGAGAAGTGAGAACGGCATGACTAGAGGCCATTCAGAACCTCTGTCCTCTAGACACAATCATTGCTTCTCTCTCTGAGAAGTGAGAACGGCATGACTAGAGGCCATTCAGAACCTCTGTCCTCTAGACACAATCATTGCTTCTCTCTCTGAGAAGTGAGAACGGCATGACTAGAGGCCATTCAGAACCTCTGTCCTCTAGACACAATCATTGCTTCTGTCTCTGAGGAGTGAGAACGGCATGACTAGAGGCCATTCAGAACCTCTGTCCTCTAGACACAATCATTGCTTCTCTCTCTGAGAAGTGAGAACGGCATGACTAGAGGCCATTCAGAACCTCTGTCCTCTACACACAATCATTGCTTCTATCCCTGAGAAGTGAGAACGGCATGACTAGAGGCCATTCAGAACCTCTGTCTTCTAGACACAATCATTGCTTCTCTCTCTGAGAAGTGAGAACGGCATGACTAGAGGCCATTCAGAACCTCTGTCCTCTAGACACAATCATTGCTTCTCTCTCTGAGAAGTGAGAACGGCATGACTAGAGGCCATCCAGAACCTCTGTCTTCTAGACACAATCATTGCTTCTATCCCTGGGAAGTGAGAACGGCATGACTAGAGGCCATTCAGAACCTCTGTCCTCTAGACACAATCATTGCTTCTCTCTCTGAGAAGTGAGAACGGCATGACTAGAGGCCATTCAGAACCTCTGTCCTCTAGACACAATCATTGCTTCTCTCTCTGAGAAGTGAGAACGGCATGACTAGAGGCCATTCAGAACCTCTGTCCTCTAGACACAATCATTGCTTCTCTCTCTGAGAAGTGAGAACGGCATGACTAGAGGCCATTCAGAACCTCTGTCCTCTAGACACAATCATTGCTTTTCTCTCTGAGAAGTGAGAACGGCATGACTAGAGGCCATTCAGAACCTCTGTCCTCTAGACACAATCATTGCTTCTCTCTCTGAGAAGTGAGAACGGCATGACTAGAGGCCATTCAGAACCTCTGTCCTCTAGACACAATCATTGCTTCTCTCTCTGAGAAGTGAGAACGGCATGACTAGAGGCCATTCAGAACCTCTGTCCTCTAGACACAATCATTGCTTCTCTCTCTGAGAAGTGAGAACGGCATGACTAGAGGCCATTCAGAACCTCTGTCCTCTAGACACAATCATTGCTTCTCTCTCTGAGAAGTGAGAACGGCATGACTAGAGGCCATTCAGAACCTCTGTCCTCTAGACACAATCATTGCTTCTATCCCTGAGAAGTGAGAACGGCATGACTAGAGGCCATTCAGAACCTCTGTCTTCTAGACACAATCATTGCTTCTCTCTCTGAGAAGTGAGAACGGCATGACTAGAGGCCATTCAGAACCTCTGTCCTCTAGACACAATCATTGCTTCTCTCTCTGAGAAGTGAGAACGGCATGACTAGAGGCCATCCAGAACCTCTGTCTTCTAGACACAATCATTGCTTCTATCCCTGGGAAGTGAGAACGGCATGACTAGAGGCCATTCAGAACCTCTGTCCTCTACACACAATCATAGCTTCTCTCTCTGAGAAGTGAGAACGGCATGACTAGAGGCCATTCAGAACCTCTGTCCTCTAGACACAATCATTGCTTCTCTCTCTGAGAAGTGAGAACGGCATGACTAGAGGCCATCCAGAACCTCTGTCCTCTAGACACAATCATTGCTTCTATCCCTGGGAAGTGAGAACGGCATGACTAGAGGCCATTCAGAACCTCTGTCCTCTACACACAATCATAGCTTCTCTCTCTGAGAAGTGAGAACGGCATGACTAGAGGCCATCCAGAACCTCTGTCTTCTAGACACAATCATTGCTTCTATCCCTGGGAAGTGAGAACGGCATGACTAGAGGCCATTCAGAACCTCTGTCCTCTAGACACAATCATTGCTTCTCTCTCTGAGAAGTGAGAACGGCATGACTAGAGGCCATTCAGAACCTCTGTCCTCTATACACAATCATTGCTTCTATCCCTGAGAAGTGAGAACGGCATGACTAGAGGCCATTCAGAACCTCTGTCTTCTAGACACAATCATTGCTTCTCTCTCTGAGAAGTGAGAACGGCATGACTAGAGGCCATTCAGAACCTCTGTCCTCTAGACACAATCTTTGCTTCTCTCTCTGAGAAGTGAGAACGGCATGACTAGAGGCCATCCAGAACCTCTGTCTTCTAGACACAATCATTGCTTCTATCCCTGGGAAGTGAGAACGGCATGACTAGAGGCCATTCAGAACCTCTGTCCTCTACACACAATCATAGCTTCTCT
>CAXFZR010000078.1:0-20000 GCA_964007535.1 Brachyptera risi
AACACACACACACACAAGCATATTCTATCCATCCACTCCACTTTCTAATTTGTAATTCTGATTCCTTTGGCCATTGATAATTGACAAGTGGAGCGTTTGATAAAAACGGCCAGTCGTTTATTCAAGTTATTCTTTTGACAGTCCGTGCGATCAAACGGGTCACAAGCAGATTGCATTTAAACGTCGCCAGGGTCGCTAGTTGAGTATTCCAATGTTTTACTCGGCTTGAATACCAACTGGTGCTCCGTACGGACCACTCGGAGCTGCGAGATCGATATCCATGCACTGTGATCTATTGGCGTCGGTGGATGATGGATGAGTGGAAGGAGTGAGCATGGGAATGTCCGATGAATGAAGGGAGCGAAGGGATGATACAATGATGCTGCGAGATCGATATCCATGCACTGTGATGATGGCTGTGATCTATTGGCGTCGGTGGATGATGGATGAGTGGAAGGAGTGAGCATGGGAATGTCCGATGAATGAAGGGAGCGAAGGGATGATACAATGATGCTGCGAGATCGATATCCATGCACTGTGATGATGACTGTGATCTATTGGCGTCGGTGGATGATGGATGATTGGAATGAGTGAGCAGGGAATGTCCGATGAATGAAGAGAGCGAAGAGATAATACAATGATGCTGCGAGATCGATATCCATGCACTGTGATGATGACTGTGATCTATTGGCGTCGGTGGATGATGGATGAGTGGAAGGAGTGAGCATGAAAATGTCCGATGAATGAAGAGAGCGAAGAGATGATACAATGATGCTGCGAGATCGATATCCATGCACTGTGAAAATGACTGTGATCTATTGGCGTCCGCGGATGATGGATGAGTGGAATGAATGAGCATGAAAATGTCCGATGAATGAAGAGAGCGAAGAGATGATACAATGATGCTGCGAGATCGATATCCATGCACTGTGAAAATGACTGTGATCTATTGGCGTCGGTGGATGATGGATGAGTGGAAGGAGTGAGCATGGAAATGTCCGATGAATGAAGAGAGCGGAGAGATGATACAATGATGCTACGAGATCGATATCCATGCACTGTGATGAGGCCTGTGATCTATTGGCGTCGGTGGATGATGGATGAGTGGAAGGAGTGAGCATGGAAATGTCCGATGAATGAAGAGAGCGGAGAGATGATACAATGATGCTACGAGATCGATATCCATGCACTGTGAAAATGACTGTGATATATTGGCGTCGGTGGATGATGGATGAGTGGAAGGAGTGAGCATGGAAATGTCCGATGAATGAAGAGAGCGAAGAGATGATACAATGATGCTACGAGATCGATATCCATGCACTGTGAAAATGACTGTGATATATTGGCGTCGGTGGATGATGGATGAGTGGAAGGAGTGAGCATGGAAATGTCCGAGGAATGAAGGGAGCGAAGGGATGATACAATGATGCTGCGAGATCGATATCCATGCACTGTGATGATGACTGTGATCTATTGGCGTCGGTGGATGATGGATGATTGGAATGAGTGAGCAGGGAATGTCCGATGAATGAAGAGAGCGAAGAGATAATACAATGATGCTGCGAGATCGATATCCATGCACTGTGATGATGACTGTGATCTATTGGCGTCGGTGGATGATGGATGAGTGGAAGGAGTGAGCATGAAAATGTCCGATGAATGAAGAGAGCAAAGAGATGATACAATGATGCTGCGAGATCGATATCCATGCACTGTGAAAATGACTGTGATCTATTGGCGTCCGCGGATGATGGATGAGTGGAATGAATGAGCATGAAAATGTCCGATGAATGAAGAGAGCGAAGAGATGATACAATGATGCTGCGAGATCGATATCCATGCACTGTGAAAATGACTGTGATCTATTGGCGTCGGTGGATGATGGATGAGTGGAAGGAGTGAGCATGGAAATGTCCGATGAATGAAGAGAGCGGAGAGATGATACAATGATGCTACGAGATCGATATCCATGCACTGTGATGAGGCCTGTGATCTATTGGCGTCGGTGGATGATGGATGAGTGGAAGGAGTGAGCATGGAAATGTCCGATGAATGAAGAGAGCGGAGAGATGATACAATGATGCTACGAGATCGATATCCATGCACTGTGAAAATGACTGTGATATATTGGCGTCGGTGGATGATGGATGAGTGGAAGGAGTGAGCATGGAAATGTCCGATGAATGAAGAGAGCGAAGAGATGATACAATGATGCTACGAGATCGATATCCATGCACTGTGAAAATGACTGTGATATATTGGCGTCGGTGGATGATGGATGAGTGGAAGGAGTGAGCATGGAAATGTCCGATGAATGAAGAGAGCGAAGAGATGATACAATGATGCTACGAGATCGATATCCATGCACTGTGATGATGACTGTGATCTATTGGCGTCGGTGGATGATGGATGAGTGGAAGGAGTGAGCATGGAAATGTCCGAGGAATGAAGAGAGCGGAGAGATTATACAATGATGCTACGAGATCGATATCCATGCACTGTGATGATGACTGTGATCTATTGGCGTCGGTGGATGATGGATGAGTGGAAGGAGTGAGCATGGAAATGTCCGATGAATGAAGAGAGCGGAGAGATGATACAATGATGCTACGAGATCGATATCCATGCACTGTGAAAATGACTGTGATATATTGGCGTCGGTGGATGATGGATGAGTGGAAGGAGTGAGCATGGAAATGTCCGATGAATGAAGAGAGCGGAGAGATGATACAATGATGCTACGAGATCGATATCCATGCACTGTGATGAGGCCTGTGATCTATTGGCGTCGGTGGATGATGGATGAGTGGAAGGAGTGAGCATGGAAATGTCCGATGAATGAAGAGAGCGGAGAGATGATACAATGATGCTACGAGATCGATATCCATGCACTGTGATGATGACTGTGATCTATTGGCGTCGGTGGATGATGGATGAGTGGAATGAGTGAGCATGGAAATGTCCGATGAATAAAGAGAGCGAAGAGATGATACAATGATGCTACGAGATCGATATCCATGCACTGTGATGATGACTGTGATCTATTGGCGTCGGTGGATGATGGATGAGTGGAATGAGTGAGCATGGAAATGCCCGAGGAATGAAGAGAGCAAAGAGATGATACAATGATGCTGCGAGATCGATATCCATGCACTGTGATGATGGCTGTGATCTATTGGCGTCGGTGGATGATGGATGAGTGTAATGAGTGAGCATGGAAATGTCCGAGGAATGAAGAGAGCGGAGAGATGATACAATGATGCTACGAGATCGATATCCATGCACTGTGATGAGGCCTGTGATCTATTGGCGTCGGTGGATGATGGATGAGTGTAATGAGTGAGCATGGAAATGTCCGATGAATGAAGAGAGCGAAGAGATGATACAATGATGCTACGAGATCGATATCCATGCACTGTGATGAGGCCTGTGATCTATTGGCGTCGGTGGATGATGGATGAGTGGAAGGAGTGAGCATGGAAATGTCCGATGAATGAAGAGAGCGAAGAGATGATACAATGATGCTGCGAGATCGATATCCATGCACTGTGATGATGACTGTGATCTATTGGCGTCGGTGGATGATGGATGAGTGGAAGGAGTGAGCATGGAAATGTCCGATGAATGAAGAGAGCGGAGAGATGATACAATGATGCTACGAGATCGATATCCATGCACTGTAATGAGGCCTGTGATCTATTGGCGTCGGTGGATGATGGATGAGTGGAATGAGTGAGCATGGAAATGTCCGATGAATGAAGAGAGCGGAGAGATGATACAATGATGCTACGAGATCGATATCCATGCACTGTGATGATGACTGTGATCTATTGGCGTCGGTGGATGATGGATGAGTGGAAGGAGTGAGCATGGAAATGTCCGAGGAATGAAGAGAGCGGAGAGATGATACAATGATGCTACGAGATCGATATCCATGCACTGTGATGAGGCCTGTGATCTATTGGCGTCGGTGGATGATGGATGAGTGGAAGGAGTGAGCATGGAAATGTCCGATGAATGAAGAGAGCGGAGAGATGATACAATGATGCTACGAGATCGATATCCATGCACTGTGATGAGGCCTGTGATCTATTGGCGTCGGTGGATGATGGATGAGTGGAAGGAGTGAGCATGGAAATGTCCGATGAATGAAGAGAGCGGAGAGATGATACAATGATGCTACGAGATCGATATCCATGCACTGTGAAAATGACTGTGATATATTGGCGTCGGTGGATGATGGATGAGTGGAAGGAGTGAGCATGGAAATGTCCGATGAATGAAGAGAGCGAAGAGATGATACAATGATGCTACGAGATCGATATCCATGCACTGTGAAAATGACTGTGATATATTGGCGTCGGTGGATGATGGATGAGTGGAAGGAGTGAGCATGGAAATGTCCGAGGAATGAAGGGAGCGAAGGGATGATACAATGATGCTGCGAGATCGATATCCATGCACTGTGATGATGACTGTGATCTATTGGCGTCGGTGGATGATGGATGATTGGAATGAGTGAGCAGGGAATGTCCGATGAATGAAGAGAGCGAAGAGATAATACAATGATGCTGCGAGATCGATATCCATGCACTGTGATGATGACTGTGATCTATTGGCGTCGGTGGATGATGGATGAGTGGAAGGAGTGAGCATGAAAATGTCCGATGAATGAAGAGAGCGAAGAGATGATACAATGATGCTGCGAGATCGATATCCATGCACTGTGAAAATGACTGTGATCTATTGGCGTCCGCGGATGATGGATGAGTGGAATGAATGAGCATGAAAATGTCCGATGAATGAAGAGAGCGAAGAGATGATACAATGATGCTGCGAGATCGATATCCATGCACTGTGAAAATGACTGTGATCTATTGGCGTCGGTGGATGATGGATGAGTGGAAGGAGTGAGCATGGAAATGTCCGATGAATGAAGAGAGCGGAGAGATGATACAATGATGCTACGAGATCGATATCCATGCACTGTGATGAGGCCTGTGATCTATTGGCGTCGGTGGATGATGGATGAGTGGAAGGAGTGAGCATGGAAATGTCCGATGAATGAAGAGAGCGGAGAGATGATACAATGATGCTACGAGATCGATATCCATGCACTGTGAAAATGACTGTGATATATTGGCGTCGGTGGATGATGGATGAGTGGAAGGAGTGAGCATGGAAATGTCCGATGAATGAAGAGAGCGAAGAGATGATACAATGATGCTACGAGATCGATATCCATGCACTGTGAAAATGACTGTGATATATTGGCGTCGGTGGATGATGGATGAGTGGAAGGAGTGAGCATGGAAATGTCCGATGAATGAAGAGAGCGAAGAGATGATACAATGATGCTACGAGATCGATATCCATGCACTGTGATGATGACTGTGATCTATTGGCGTCGGTGGATGATGGATGAGTGGAAGGAGTGAGCATGGAAATGTCCGAGGAATGAAGAGAGCGGAGAGATTATACAATGATGCTACGAGATCGATATCCATGCACTGTGATGATGACTGTGATCTATTGGCGTCGGTGGATGATGGATGAGTGGAAGGAGTGAGCATGGAAATGTCCGATGAATGAAGAGAGCGGAGAGATGATACAATGATGCTACGAGATCGATATCCATGCACTGTGAAAATGACTGTGATATATTGGCGTCGGTGGATGATGGATGAGTGGAAGGAGTGAGCATGGAAATGTCCGATGAATGAAGAGAGCGGAGAGATGATACAATGATGCTACGAGATCGATATCCATGCACTGTGATGAGGCCTGTGATCTATTGGCGTCGGTGGATGATGGATGAGTGGAAGGAGTGAGCATGGAAATGTCCGATGAATGAAGAGAGCGGAGAGATGATACAATGATGCTACGAGATCGATATCCATGCACTGTGATGATGACTGTGATCTATTGGCGTCGGTGGATGATGGATGAGTGGAATGAGTGAGCATGGAAATGTCCGATGAATAAAGAGAGCGAAGAGATGATACAATGATGCTACGAGTTCGATATCCATGCACTGTGATGATGACTGTGATCTATTGGCGTCGGTGGATGATGGATGAGTGGAATGAGTGAGCATGGAAATGCCCGAGGAATGAAGAGAGCAAAGAGATGATACAATGATGCTGCGAGATCGATATCCATGCACTGTGATGATGGCTGTGATCTATTGGCGTCGGTGGATGATGGATGAGTGTAATGAGTGAGCATGGAAATGTCCGAGGAATGAAGAGAGCGGAGAGATGATACAATGATGCTACGAGATCGATATCCATGCACTGTGATGAGGCCTGTGATCTATTGGCGTCGGTGGATGATGGATGAGTGTAATGAGTGAGCATGGAAATGTCCGATGAATGAAGAGAGCGAAGAGATGATACAATGATGCTACGAGATCGATATCCATGCACTGTGATGAGGCCTGTGATCTATTGGCGTCGGTGGATGATGGATGAGTGGAAGGAGTGAGCATGGAAATGTCCGATGAATGAAGAGAGCGAAGAGATGATACAATGATGCTGCGAGATCGATATCCATGCACTGTGATGATGACTGTGATCTATTGGCGTCGGTGGATGATGGATGAGTGGAAGGAGTGAGCATGGAAATGTCCGATGAATGAAGAGAGCGGAGAGATGATACAATGATGCTACGAGATCGATATCCATGCACTGTAATGAGGCCTGTGATCTATTGGCGTCGGTGGATGATGGATGAGTGGAATGAGTGAGCATGGAAATGTCCGATGAATGAAGAGAGCGGAGAGATGATACAATGATGCTACGAGATCGATATCCATGCACTGTGATGATGACTGTGATCTATTGGCGTCGGTGGATGATGGATGAGTGGAAGGAGTGAGCATGGAAATGTCCGAGGAATGAAGAGAGCGGAGAGATGATACAATGATGCTACGAGATCGATATCCATGCACTGTGATGAGGCCTGTGATCTATTGGCGTCGGTGGATGATGGATGAGTGTAATGAGTGAGCATGGAAATGTCCGATGAATGAAGAGAGCGAAGAGATGATACAATGATGCTACGAGATCGATATCCATGCACTGTGATGAGGCCTGTGATCTATTGGCGTCGGTGGATGATGGATGAGTGGAAGGAGTGAGCATGGAAATGTCCGATGAATGAAGAGAGCGAAGAGATGATACAATGATGCTGCGAGATCGATATCCATGCACTGTGATGATGACTGTGATCTATTGGCGTCGGTGGATGATGGATGAGTGGAAGGAGTGAGCATGGAAATGTCCGATGAATGAAGAGAGCGGAGAGATGATACAATGATGCTACGAGATCGATATCCATGCACTGTGATGAGGCCTGTGATCTATTGGCGTCGGTGGATGATGGATGAGTGGAATGAGTGAGCATGGAAATGTCCGATGAATGAAGAGAGCGGAGAGATGATACAATGATGCTACGAGATCGATATCCATGCACTGTGATGATGACTGTGATCTATTGGCGTCGGTGGATGATGGATGAGTGGAAGGAGTGAGCATGGAAATGTCCGATGAATGAAGAGAGCGAAGAGATGATACAATGATGCTGCGAGATCGATATCCATGCACTGTGATGATGACTGTGATCTATTGGCGTCGGTGGATGATGGATGAGTGGAAGGAGTGAGCATGGAAATGTCCGATGAATGAAGAGAGCGGAGAGATGATACAATGATGCTACGAGATCGATATCCATGCACTGTAATGAGGCCTGTGATCTATTGGCGTCGGTGGATGATGGATGAGTGGAATGAGTGAGCATGGAAATGTCCGATGAATGAAGAGAGCGGAGAGATGATACAATGATGCTACGAGATCGATATCCATGCACTGTGATGATGACTGTGATCTATTGGCGTCGGTGGATGATGGATGAGTGGAAGGAGTGAGCATGGAAATGTCCGAGGAATGAAGAGAGCGGAGAGATGATACAATGATGCTACGAGATCGATATCCATGCACTGTGATGAGGCCTGTGATCTATTGGCGTCGGTGGATGATGGATGAGTGTAATGAGTGAGCATGGAAATGTCCGATGAATGAAGAGAGCGAAGAGATGATACAATGATGCTACGAGATCGATATCCATGCACTGTGATGAGGCCTGTGATCTATTGGCGTCGGTGGATGATGGATGAGTGGAAGGAGTGAGCATGGAAATGTCCGATGAATGAAGAGAGCGAAGAGATGATACAATGATGCTGCGAGATCGATATCCATGCACTGTGATGATGACTGTGATCTATTGGCGTCGGTGGATGATGGATGAGTGGAAGGAGTGAGCATGGAAATGTCCGATGAATGAAGAGAGCGGAGAGATGATACAATGATGCTACGAGATCGATATCCATGCACTGTGATGAGGCCTGTGATCTATTGGCGTCGGTGGATGATGGATGAGTGGAATGAGTGAGCATGGAAATGTCCGATGAATGAAGAGAGCGGAGAGATGATACAATGATGCTACGAGATCGATATCCATGCACTGTGATGATGACTGTGATCTATTGGCGTCGGTGGATGATGGATGAGTGGAAGGAGTGAGCATGGAAATGTCCGATGAATAAAGAGAGCGAAGAGATGATACAATGATGCTACGAGATCGATATCCATGCACTGTGATGATGGCTGTGATCTATTGGCGTCGGTGGATGATGGATGAGTGTAATGAGTGAGCATGGAAATGTCCGAGGAATGAAGAGAGCGGAGAGATTATACAATGATGCTACGAGATCGATATCCATGCACTGTGATGATGACTGTGATCTATTGGCGTCGGTGGATGATGGATGAGTGGAAGGAGTGAGCATGGAAATGTCCGATGAATAAAGAGAGCGAAGAGATGATACAATGATGCTACGAGATCGATATCCATGCACTGTGATGATGACTGTGATCTATTGGCGTCGGTGGATGATGGATGAGTGGAAGGAGTGAGCATGGAAATGTCCGATGAATAAAGAGAGCGAAGAGATGATACAATGATGCTACGAGATCGATATCCATGCACTGTGATGATGACTGTGATCTATTGGCGTCGGTGGATGATGGATGAGTGGAAGGAGTGAGCATGGGAATGTCCGAGGAATGAAGAGAGCGAAGAGATGATACAATGGCGGTTGATGATAATATCGGACTATGGTCTGGATAATGCGATATTGTGATCGATAACTCATCCAGATAGAGAAGGAGCAACAGATTCAGGAGACTGAAGATAGTGGTAAGTCACTGAGATGGAATCTGTCGACTAACCAATCATGTTTCCTGCAACGAAACAGCTGACAGTCCTGGCAGAGTATCATCACAGGCAACATTCACACCTCTCCGCTCAAACGCGTTCCGAAACTCCGTACAAACAATACTTATTGCTTCCCGCAGAACCAATCATGTTTCCTGCAACGAAACAGCTGACAGTCCTGGCAGAGTATCATCACAGGCAACATTCACACCTCTCCACTCAAACGCGTTCCGAAACTCCTTACAAACAATACTTATTGCTTCCCTCAGAACCAATCATGTTTCCCGCAACGAAACAGCTGACAGTCCTGGCAGAGTATCATCACAGGCAACATTCACACCTCTCCGCTCAAACGCGTTCCGAAACTCCTTACAAACAATACTTATTGCTTCCCACAGAACCAATCATGTTTCCTGCAACGAAACAGCTGACAGTCCTGGCAGAGTATCATCACAGGCAACATTCACACCTCTCCGCTCAAACGCGTTCCGAAACTCCTTACAAACAATACTTATTGCTTCCCACAGAACCAATCATGTTTCCTGCAACGAAACAGCTGACAGTCCTGGCAGAGTATCATCACAGGCAACATTCACACCTCTCCGCTCAAACGCGTTCCGAAACTCCTTACAAACAATACTTATTGCTTCCCGCAGAACCAATCATGTTTCCTGCAACGAAACAGCTGACAGTCCTGGCAGAGTATCATCACAGGCAACATTCACACCTCTCCGCTCAAACTCGTTCCGAAACTCCTTACAAACAATACTTATTGCTTCCCACAGAACCAATCATGTTTCCTGCAACGAAACAGCTGACAGTCCTGGCAGAGTATCATCACAGGCAACATTCACACCTCTCCGCTCAAACTCGTTCCGAAACTCCTTACAAACAATACTTATTGCTTCCCACAGAACCAATCATGTTTCCTGCAACGAAACAGCTGACAGTCCTGGCAGAGTATCATCACAGGCAACATTCACACCTCTCCGCTCAAACTCGTTCCGAAACTCCTTACAAACAATACTTATTGCTTCCCACAGAACCAATCATGTTTCCTGCAACGAAACAGCTGACAGTCCTGGCAGAGTATCATCACAGGCAACATTCACACCTCTCCGCTCAAACGCGTTCCGAAACTCCTTACAAACAATACTTATTGCTTCCCACAGAACCAATCATGTTTCCTGCAACGAAACAGCTGACAGTCCTGGCAGAGTATCATCACAGGCAACATTCACACCTCTCCGCTCAAACTCGTTCCGAAACTCCTTACAAACAATACTTATTGCTTCCCACAGAACCAATCATGTTTCCTGCAACGAAACAGCTGACAGTCCTGGCAGAGTATCATCACAGGCAACATTCACACCTCTCCGCTCAAACTCGTTCCGAAACTCCTTACAAACAATACTTATTGCTTCCCACAGAACCAATCATGTTTCCTGCAACGAAACAGCTGACAGTCCTGGCAGAGTATCATCACAGGCAACATTCACACCTCTCCGCTCAAACGCGTTCCGAAACTCCTTACAAACAATACTTATTGCTTCCCACAGAACCAATCATGTTTCCTGCAACGAAACAGCTGACAGTCCTGGCAGAGTATCATCACAGGCAACATTCACACCTCTCCGCTCAAACTCGTTCCGAAACTCCTTACAAACAATACTTATTGCTTCCCACAGAACCAATCATGTTTCCTGCAACGAAACAGCTGACAGTCCTGGCAGAGTATCTTCACAGGCAACATTCACACCTCTCCGCTCAAACTCGTTCCGAAACTCCGTACAAACAATACTTATTGCTTCCCACAGAACCAATCATGTTTCCTGCAACGAAACAGCTGACAGTCCTGGCAGAGTATCATCACAGGCAACATTCACACCTCTCCGCTCAAACGCGTTCCGAAACTCCTTACAAACAATACTTATTGCTTCCCACAGAACCAATCATGTTTCCTGCAACGAAACAGCTGACAGTCCTGGCAGAGTATCATCACAGGCAACATTCACACCTCTCCGCTCAAACGCGTTCCGAAACTCCTTACAAACAATACTTATTGCTTCCCACAGAACCAATCATGTTTCCTGCAACGAAACAGCTGACAGTCCTGGCAGAGTATCATCACAGGCAACATTCACACCTCTCCGCTCAAACGCGTTCCGAAACTCCTTACAAACAATACTTATTGCTTCCCACAGAACCAATCATGTTTCCTGCAACGAAACAGCTGACAGTCCTGGCAGAGTATCATCACAGGCAACATTCACACCTCTCCGCTCAAACTCGTTCCGAAACTCCTTACAAACAATACTTATTGCTTCCCACAGAACCAATCATGTTTCCTGCAACGAAACAGCTGACAGTCATGGCAGAGTATCATCACAGGCAACATTCACACCTCTCCGCTCAAACTCGTTCCGAAACTCCGTACAAACAATACTTATTGCTTCCCACAGAACCAATCATGTTTCCTGCAACGAAACAGCTGACAGTCCTGGCAGAGTATCATCACAGGCAACATTCACACCTCTCCGCTCAAACGCGTTCCGAAACTCCGTACAAACAATACTTATTGCTTCCCACAGAACCAATCATGTTTCCTGCAACGAAACAGCTGACAGTCCTGGCAGAGTATCATCACAGGCAACATTCACACCTCTCCGCTCAAACGCGTTCCGAAACTCCTTACAAACAATACTTATTGCTTCCCGCAGAACCAATCATGTTTCCTGCAACGAAACAGCTGACAGTCCTGGCAGAGTATCATCACAGGCAACATTCACACCTCTCCGCTCAAACTCGTTCCGAAACTCCTTACAAACAATACTTATTGCTTCCCACAGAACCAATCATGTTTCCTGCAACGAAACAGCTGACAGTCCTGGCAGAGTATCATCACAGGCAACATTCACACCTCTCCGCTCAAACTCGTTCCGAAACTCCTTACAAACAATACTTATTGCTTCCCACAGAACCAATCATGTTTCCTGCAACGAAACAGCTGACAGTCCTGGCAGAGTATCATCACAGGCAACATTCACACCTCTCCGCTCAAACGCGTTCCGAAACTCCGTACAAACAATACTTATTGCTTCCCGCAGAACCAATCATGTTTCCTGCAACGAAACAGCTGACAGTCCTGGCAGAGTATCATCACAGGCAACATTCACACCTCTCCGCTCAAACTCGTTCCGAAACTCCGTACAAACAATACTTATTGCTTCCCGCAGAACCAATCATGTTTCCTGCAACGAAACAGCTGACAGTCCTGGCAGAGTATCATCACAGGCAACATTCACACCTCTCCGCTCAAACGCGTTCCGAAACTCCTTACAAACAATACTTATTGCTTCCCGCAGAACCAATCATGTTTCCTGCAACGAAACAGCTGACAGTCCTGGCAGAGTATCATCACAGGCAACATTCACACCTCTCCGCTCAAACGCGTTCCGAAACTCCGTACAAACAATACTTATTGCTTCCCACAGAACCAATCATGTTTCCTGCAACGAAACAGCTGACAGTCCTGGCAGAGTATCATCACAGGCAACATTCACACCTCTCCGCTCAAACGCGTTCCGAAACTCCTTACAAACAATACTTATTGCTTC
Source organism: Brachyptera risi (assembly GCA_964007535.1). Classification (NCBI taxonomy): domain Eukaryota; kingdom Metazoa; phylum Arthropoda; class Insecta; order Plecoptera; family Taeniopterygidae; genus Brachyptera; species Brachyptera risi. The sequence continues at coordinate 12,894 of CAXFZR010000078.1, forward strand.
CCGCAGAACCAATCATGTTTCCTGCAACGAAACAGCTGACAGTCCTGGCAGAGTATCTTCACAGGCAACATTCACACCTCTCCGCTCAAACGCGTTCCGAAACTCCGTACAAACAATACTTATTGCTTCCCACAGAACCAATCATGTTTCCTGCAACGAAACAGCTGACAGTCCTGGCAGAGTATCATCACAGGCAACATTCACACCTCTCCGCTCAAACTCGTTCCGAAACTCCTTACAAACAATACTTATTGCTTCCCACAGAACCAATCATGTTTCCTGCAACGAAACAGCTGACAGTCCTGGCAGAGTATCTTCACAGGCAACATTCACACCTCTCCGCTCAAACGCGTTCCGAAACTCCGTACAAACAATACTTATTGCTTCCCACAGAACCAATCATGTTTCCTGCAACGAAACAGCTGACAGTCCTGGCAGAGTATCATCACAGGCAACATTCACACCTCTCCGCTCAAACTCGTTCCGAAACTCCGTACAAACAATACTTATTGCTTCCCACAGAACCAATCATGTTTCCTGCAACGAAACAGCTGACAGTCCTGGCAGAGTATCATCACAGGCAACATTCACACCTCTCCGCTCAAACTCGTTCCGAAACTCCGTACAAACAATACTCATTGCTTCCCACAGAACCAATCATGTTTCCTGCAACGAAACAGCTGACAGTCCTGGCAGAGTATCATCACAGGCAACATTCACACCTCTCCGCTCAAACTCGTTCCGAAACTCCGTACAAACAATACTTATTGCTTCCCACAGAACCAATCATGTTTCCTGCAACGAAACAGCTGACAGTCCTGGCAGAGTATCATCACAGGCAACATTCACACCTCTCCGCTCAAACTCGTTCCGAAACTCCGTACAAACAATACTTATTGCTTCCCACAGAACCAATCATGTTTCCTGCAACGAAACAGCTGACAGTCCTGGCAGAGTATCATCACAGGCAACATTCACACCTCTCCGCTCAAACTCGTTCCGAAACTCCGTACAAACAATACTCATTGCTTCCCACAGAACCAATCATGTTTCCTGCAACGAAACAGCTGACAGTCCTGGCAGAGTATCATCACAGGCAACATTCACACCTCTCCGCTCAAACTCGTTCCGAAACTCCGTACAAACAATACTTATTGCTTCCCACAGAACCAATCATGTTTCCTGCAACGAAACAGCTGACAGTCCTGGCAGAGTATCATCACAGGCAACATTCACACCTCTCCGCTCAAACGCGTTCCGAAACTCCGTACAAACAATACTTATTGCTTCCCACAGAACCAATCATGTTTCCTGCAACGAAACAGCTGACAGTCCTGGCAGAGTATCTTCACAGGCAACATTCACACCTCTCCGCTCAAACGCGTTCCGAAACTCCTTACAAACAATACTTATTGCTTCCCACAGAACCAATCATGTTTCCTGCAACGAAACAGCTGACAGTCCTGGCAGAGTATCATCACAGGCAACATTCACACCTCTCCGCTCAAACGCGTTCCGAAACTCCGTACAAACAATACTTATTGCTTCCCACAGAACCAATCATGTTTCCTGCAACGAAACAGCTGACAGTCCTGGCAGAGTATCATCACAGGCAACATTCACACCTCTCCGCTCAAACGCGTTCCGAAACTCCGTACAAACAATACTTATTGCTTCCCACAGAACCAATCATGTTTCCTGCAACGAAACAGCTGACAGTCCTGGCAGAGTATCATCACAGGCAACATTCACACCTCTCCGCTCAAACTCGTTCCGAAACTCCTTACAAACAATACTTATTGCTTCCCACAGAACCAATCATGTTTCCTGCAACGAAACAGCTGACAGTCCTGGCAGAGTATCATCACAGGCAACATTCACACCTCTCCGCTCAAACGCGTTCCGAAACTCCTTACAAACAATACTTATTGCTTCCCTCAGAACCAATCATGTTTCCTGCAACGAAACAGCTGACAGTCCTGGCAGAGTATCATCACAGGCAACATTCACACCTCTCCGCTCAAACGCGTTCCGAAACTCCTTACAAACAATACTTATTGCTTCCCTCAGAACCAATCATGTTTCCTGCAACGAAACAGCTGACAGTCCTGGCAGAGTATCATCACAGGCAACATTCACACCTCTCCGCTCAAACTCGTTCCGAAACTCCGTACAAACAATACTCATTGCTTCCCACAGAACCAATCATGTTTCCTGCAACGAAACAGCTGACAGTCCTGGCAGAGTATCATCACAGGCAACATTCACACCTCTCCGCTCAAACTCGTTCCGAAACTCCGTACAAACAATACTTATTGCTTCCCACAGAACCAATCATGTTTCCTGCAACGAAACAGCTGACAGTCCTGGCAGAGTATCATCACAGGCAACATTCACACCTCTCCGCTCAAACTCGTTCCGAAACTCCTTACAAACAATACTTATTGCTTCCCACAGAACCAATCATGTTTCCTGCAACGAAACAGCTGACAGTCCTGGCAGAGTATCATCACAGGCAACATTCACACCTCTCCGCTCAAACGCGTTCCGAAACTCCTTACAAACAATACTTATTGCTTCCCACAGAACCAATCATGTTTCCTGCAACGAAACAGCTGACAGTCCTGGCAGAGTATCATCACAGGCAACATTCACACCTCTCCGCTCAAACGCGTTCCGAAACTCCTTACAAACAATACTTATTGCTTCCCACAGAACCAATCATGTTTCCCGCAACGAAACAGCTGACAGTCCTGGCAGAGTATCATCACAGGCAACATTCACACCTCTCCGCTCAAACGCGTTCCGAAACTCCTTACAAACAATACTTATTGCTTCCCACAGAACCAATCATGTTTCCTGCAACGAAACAGCTGACAGTCCTGGCAGAGTATCATCACAGGCAACATTCACACCTCTCCGCTCAAACGCGTTCCGAAACTCCTTACAAACAATACTTATTGCTTCCCACAGAACCAATCATGTTTCCCGCAACGAAACAGCTGACAGTCCTGGCAGAGTATCATCACAGGCAACATTCACACCTCTCCGCTCAAACTCGTTCCGAAACTCCTTACAAACAATACTTATTGCTTCCCACAGAACCAATCATGTTTCCTGCAACGAAACAGCTGACAGTCCTGGCAGAGTATCATCACAGGCAACATTCACACCTCTCCGCTCAAACGCGTTCCGAAACTCCTTACAAACAATACTTATTGCTTCCCACAGAACCAATCATGTTTCCTGCAACGAAACAGCTGACAGTCCTGGCAGAGTATCATCACAGGCAACATTCACACCTCTCCGCTCAAACTCGTTCCGAAACTCCTTACAAACAATACTTATTGCTTCCCACAGAACCAATCATGTTTCCTGCAACGAAACAGCTGACAGTCCTGGCAGAGTATCATCACAGGCAACATTCACACCTCTCCGCTCAAACGCGTTCCGAAACTCCGTACAAACAATACTTATTGCTTCCCACAGAACCAATCATGTTTCCTGCAACGAAACAGCTGACAGTCCTGGCAGAGTATCATCACAGGCAACATTCACACCTCTCCGCTCAAACGCGTTCCGAAACTCCGTACAAACAATACTTATTGCTTCCCACAGAACCAATCATGTTTCCTGCAACGAAACAGCTGACAGTCCTGGCAGAGTATCATCACAGGCAACATTCACACCTCTCCGCTCAAACGCGTTCCGAAACTCCTTACAAACAATACTTATTGCTTCCCGCAGAACCAATCATGTTTCCTGCAACGAAACAGCTGACAGTCCTGGCAGAGTATCATCACAGGCAACATTCACACCTCCCCGCTCAAACGCGTTCCGAAACTCCGTACAAACAATACTTATTGCTTCCCACAGAACCAATCATGTTTCCTGCAACGAAACAGCTGACAGTCCTGGCAGAGTATCTTCACAGGCAACATTCACACCTCTCCGCTCAAACGCGTTCCGAAACTCCTTACAAACAATACTTATTGCTTCCCACAGAACCAATCATGTTTCCTGCAACGAAACAGCTGACAGTCCTGGCAGAGTATCATCACAGGCAACATTCACACCTCTCCGCTCAAACGCGTTCCGAAACTCCGTACAAACAATACTTATTGCTTCCCACAGAACCAATCATGTTTCCTGCAACGAAACAGCTGACAGTCCTGGCAGAGTATCATCACAGGCAACATTCACACCTCTCCGCTCAAACGCGTTCCGAAACTCCGTACAAACAATACTTATTGCTTCCCACAGAACCAATCATGTTTCCTGCAACGAAACAGCTGACAGTCCTGGCAGAGTATCATCACAGGCAACATTCACACCTCTCCGCTCAAACTCGTTCCGAAACTCCTTACAAACAATACTTATTGCTTCCCTCAGAACCAATCATGTTTCCTGCAACGAAACAGCTGACAGTCCTGGCAGAGTATCATCACAGGCAACATTCACACCTCTCCGCTCAAACTCGTTCCGAAACTCCTTACAAACAATACTTATTGCTTCCCGCAGAACCAATCATGTTTCCTGCAACGAAACAGCTGACAGTCCTGGCAGAGTATCATCACAGGCAACATTCACACCTCTCCGCTCAAACTCGTTCCGAAACTCCTTACAAACAATACTTATTGCTTCCCGCAGAACCAATCATGTTTCCTGCAACGAAACAGCTGACAGTCCTGGCAGAGTATCATCACAGGCAACATTCACACCTCTCCGCTCAAACTCGTTCCGAAACTCCTTACAAACAATACTTATTGCTTCCCGCAGAACCAATCATGTTTCCTGCAACGAAACAGCTGACAGTCCTGGCAGAGTATCATCACAGGCAACATTCACACCTCTCCGCTCAAACTCGTTCCGAAACTCCTTACAAACAATACTCATTGCTTCCCTCAGAATCAATCATGATATGTTCGCTGGAAAACGTCTTGAAGATCAGCAATGGACCGGAACTTGCAGCGCTGTGGTCAACGCACTCGCTCATGTGATCCGGGAGGTGAGTGGCATATCGGATATGTTCAATCCCCATCCCTTCCCCTGTTCATCCACACGAGGTTTCCTCCTTGGTTTCCCCCTGTAGTCCAGGCTGATGCTGGGATGGTTCCTATAATATGGGTCACGACCGCTTCCTTCCCACTATCATTCCCACCACCTGAGAAATCTACATCTCATCAATCATCCATCCAACGCCAATATATCTTGATTATCCTTATAATGCGTCGGATGAACCTGGTATATATCACATGGAAATAGCCAATGGATCTAACATATCACTGATGATACGCTAATCAGTCGGGTTTCAAGCGGACATGCCACGGGTCATGTGACCAAGTCTCAACAGGCACCGTGACGTCATGATCGGTTCCATGCAAGACAGAGCTATGTTCACGTTCAAATGATATTTTCTTGAGGATCCCACCATTGTAGATTGGAGGGAGAAATGTATCGATTATTCCCAGTTCTCGTTGATCCCACAGGACACGGCATCACAGCATGAGCTGTGAGATGAGCGGGATGTCTGAATAAGGTCTGATAAGAGTCTCCAGAGTCTACTCTATAGACTCTGCTATTTCACACACCTTGACTTCCATATAGGCCTAATATACTCCATTGTTGGGCAAATATCGAATCTAGAAGGCAGTGAATCTCCCCAAACCTATTCTGCTAATAATCATTCCCATATATTTGATGAATGAAACAGAAATGTATATATTTCCTTTCCAAACGGCTGGGTTGAATCAATCACAAAGTGGTGTTCATGTGTACTATCCATGAACTGAGTCCACATTGACAGAAAATGTAATTTGTTACGGAGAGATTTCATTCCTCATATTTTCTTGCTTGGCCTAATCTCATGATGGTCTTGAAAGTTTTGACATGCCATTTCCTGAGATAAGTTCAACTGGTTAATTCCAGAAACTATACAGTGCTGAGTTGGATAGGTTTGCGAGTACAAAAGAAGTTCCATGTCGATTTGTCGATCCCTGCAACCTGTGGAGTGCCCACAGAAGATAAAAAAAGGACGAAGCTTCGTAAGAGGGGGATGGAAATCTTTGCTACGCTCATCCAACTAGAAGAAAAACCCGGGAATTGCGTTGTGAGATGAGCTAAGGGTTATGGAAATTTGAAATGAAAAATATTCTCTCAGCTCAATCCACATTTACGGACCTTGGATTACTTGAAACATTCAGAAACCTCCCCTGCAACCTGTCGCCTGAACACTTTGCAAAACCAATTGATCCCAACCTTCGATAAAATGGATACTTCCATTGCGTTTCTCTGTTATTTCCCATCCGAGTGTTGTGAAAGTCACTTGAAATTTCCCTAATTATGTTATCCATGTGCAGTGAGAATTTTCAAGTTTTTGAAAAATTTCAACATTTCAACTTCCCGAATATTTTCCGGAAAGGAATTTCGACTGATTTTTCTGAAAAAAATAATCTCACCCACTCTGGTGTGACAAAAGAATGTGGAAAAAATTCCGAGACGATAGGTATTTTTTCTTGACCTGTATGCCGCGCACAAAATTACCGAGAAAAAACGGAGCCCATTGTTTTGTTGGCACCGGTATGTGAAATGGAATCTTCGCTACGCTCATCTCACCAGGAGAACGTGAGATTTGCGTCGTGAGATGAGCTTAGGAGAATGGAAATACAGAATGAAAAATATTTCGTCAGATCAATCCACATCTACGGACTTTGGATTACTTTGTTGGTTAAAGAACCTCACCTGCGGCTTGTTGATATTCATAGTGCTGCAACCTGTCGCATTTACACCTGGTTGCAGAACCTGTTGATCCCAACCGTTTGTCGGGAGGAGAGAAATCCAACCCAACACTTCCTGAGCAGTCATGGAATATCAACCACCACGTGCCATCAGGGCTTTACCTCGATCTCATTCCTTCTTGTCTCATTCCACCTTCCTCTCACTCCTTCTTGTCTCATTTCCACCTTCCTCTCATTCCTTCTTGTCTCATTCCACCTTCCTCTCACTCCTTCTTGTCTCATTTCCACCTTCCTCTCATTCCTTCTTGTCTCATCCCACCTGCCTCTCATTCCTTCTTGTCTCATCTCACCTTCCTCTCATTCCTTCTTG
>CAXFZR010000078.1:25000-27693 GCA_964007535.1 Brachyptera risi
ACTGGATAGAGACGCTGCGCGGCAGAATATCAAACTGAAGAGAAAAAACTTCGTAACGGATTTTAAATTTCATTTCGGCTAATTTCCATCACAAACTCTTTGTTACTGTTTGATCAATGTAGAGATGTTCAACAACATGTTCGGCATGAAGGTTGAGTGTTTGTTATCTCTGGGGAAATGGATTTGAAATGTTTCGTACACCTTTTTTATCCCTCCTGACTTGGTTTCTCATGGTTTCCCACAGTCCTCGAAGCAAATGCTTGGATGAAGTACTGATTGGCCACGACCATTAATCGGTAGAGTGATAGGCCTACTTATAACATTGGAGGCCCATCACTAATCAATTTTGTATATTTTGTACATTTTGTATATTGATAAACTTCAGATCTGCTGTTAATGTGAAGAAGTGATCATTGTCCAGGACACTTGGTTCAGAGTGGAAGATATCAACATTCCTGTGTTTTGTTCACGCCTATTACCAATGCTGGTAATAACGTGTTTATCTTAGAAACAGTTTTCACTTATAATGTGTTCCGGACTTTCGGAGACTGAAAGACTGTTATCTGCGGCGGGGAATTATGGTCACAGACAGCGCAGACCTGGTGTTGAAGACCATTAGTTTTAGATAATCAAAATGGGGTGGTAAGCTCGCCCTTGTGGTGCCCCGTCCAAACGATCCTATCTTTCAACCATAGCCATAGCCAAATTGCGATGTTATCAAGAAAAGACAAATATATTTGAATTGTGTGAATGATATTATATTGATGATGACAGTGTTCAATACAACTGAGAAGAACGCAATTCGACACGATCATGGTGGAGAATCAGATCGTGAGATTTCTCCGCTGTCAATTTCAGAATTGACTCTTTGGAAATATGCAGTTGCGTTTTCTACCGTCAAGCTCGTCCCAGCACGATCAGAATACCACGTGGGCATTTGTTAGATGAGCGTAGCGAAGTTTCCCATTTCACACCCTGAGAAAAAATGAGCTACGTTTTTATGTTTTTTTTTAAATTATGTACGCGGCATACAGGTCAGAGAAAATAATCAATCAACTTGAAACTTTTTCTGAACGTTGGTGTCATACCAGAATAGGTTGGAATTGTTATCCAGAGGAATCGATCGGAAGGTTTTTCCGGAAAATAATCGGAATGTTTGGAAAATCTTCATAAGAATAACCCAGAGGAAAAATATTTGAAAAACAAGAATTTTTCAAAAGCTCTCAAATTCTCACAGAATATGAAAAATACTATCATACACCTTTTCAGAGATTTTTACAACAATCGAATGAGAAAAAATGAAGTAAACGCAATAAACGTGTACATTCTATTGAATATTTGGATCAATTGGTTTTGCAAAGTGTTTATGCGACAGGTTGCAGGTCACTATGAATATCAACAAGTTCCAGGTGAGGTTTTTGAACGTTTGAAGTATAAGTCAGAGTTTGTAGATGTAAATTGAGCTGACAGGTTGTTTTTCATTCTACATATCCATATTTCTAAGCTCATCTAACAACGCGCATCCCGCGTTTTCCTAGTGTAATATCTCTACATCACTCAAAGCCATTAGGATACCAATTAAATCCCAGCAACAAGTGTTACCAATGACTTAAAAACGATTAAAACAAGGCTTTCTTCGTTATTGAGGAAATATATTAGAATGAGTGAAGAATGAGCCAGGAGGGCAGTGACGTAAATGTTTGGAACACAAGGTGGATTTATATAACCAAGCGAAGATATGCTGTTATGTTCTAGCTCATCCATCAACCCGGAAACACATATCGCGTTTTGCTGGTTTTACGTAGCCTACATGTCCTCCGCCTGCCATCCTGGCTCTTGGGGCAGAGTCATGCAGATCATTGCTGGCTCAACGACCCCACCTACAGCTAGGTCACACGGGGGTACGGATGAGCGGCTGATTGGGAAACTATAGAGTGATGATGAGAGATGAGGATCACAGAAACCCATGCCTCAAGCGGGACACGAACCCACGCTGGCTCCTGAAGCGATGCCTCAACTGACTGAGCTACGGAAGACAACATCATGGTGTCGTGATGTGATTGAATATATATATATATATATATATATATATATATATATATATATATATATATATATATATAAATATATATATATATATATATATATATATATATATATATATATATATATATATATATATATATATATATATATATATATATATATATATATATATATATATATATATATATATATATATATATATATATATATATATATATATATATATATATATATATATATATATATATATATATATATATATATATATATATATATATATATATATATATATATATATATATATATATATATATATATATATATATATATATATATATATATATATATATATATATATATATATATATATTATATATATATATATATATATATATATATATATATATATATATATATATATATATATTATATATATATATATAATATATATATATATATATATATAATATATATATATATATATATATATATATATATATATATATATATATATATATATATATATATATATATATATATATATATATATATATATATATATTTATATATATATATATATATACATATATTATATATATATATATATATATATATATATATATATATATATATATATATATATATAT
>CAXFZR010000078.1:27893-30393 GCA_964007535.1 Brachyptera risi
ACCAAGCATAAATGTGGCACATTAAAACACACATGTTTCCATAATATACTGGGCCAATGCGTGGAGTGCATTGTGTTCTAGTTTTAGCGCTTATAATGTCAATAATGTGCATTCTTATGTAGCTTGATCCTTCAATAATAATGATAGTATTTTAATATCTATATATCTCTATTTATTGTCATATTGAATACGTTTTACATGTGAATGGATGTATACATATGATGGAATGTACAGACAAGTTGTCAGCACTTGCAGCTGAAAAGAATACAAATCATGATGAATATACTGGGATGAATTTTCAACTACACAATAAGAATGAAATCGGAAAATTTGTATACAAATTATATACAATCCACATGACTAGAGAACAAAGCAATGTTATAGGTCCACCGGTATACTAATTTGAACTCTTGATAATTTCATAATCTTGTGAATCTCATCAATACTGCACCGTTCCTTCTTATTCACGTATAGTGTGAATGCAATCATAATCTTTGTGTGATACTTCTCTTATTGGGCCTATTTGGTTTCTTTCAGCAGCTTTACTCCTGCTGGTGAAAGTGTTCACAAATTAAAAGCTGTAGTAGCATCCGTCCGTAAGACAAAATTGGATCTTGGCCTCTGCATGCTGTTATTATTTGCGTTGCTTCAAGAGGCATGTAATGTAGAGCCCGGTTGAGATCTTTCAACAAGCACCGCTACAGCATATTCAACAATCCATTAGAGCGTTGGACTGAGCTCCGAGCTCGCATTTGGTGTCGGTTGTACTCAACAGCCCCTTGATTTGCTGGGTTGCTATTGGCGTCCCAATGGATAACTGCTGTTCCCTGAGAGTCGTGACATGAAGTATGCGGATTGTAAACAGAACACTAATTACCAGCTAGCCCAGATTAATTATATGATTTACATCCTTGTTAATCCATGTTAACAGTGAATAAAGTTTACTGAATTCATTCCTCACAATTGTCAATGATGGTACGACCAAATTTGTTCCATCTCCTTTCAATTTATATTCTCCAAAGAAGTATATTTAAATATCTGGTTTTGGATGTTTCATTTTACCTACCAATAATGAATGAAGAAATGAGTTGAAACATCAATTTTGAAGAACAGCAGCTTAAAAGGAATTTGAAAAATGAACATTGAATTGAGAGTCGAAGAAAATTTACGTTCAACAAGTGGGCAAATCACAAGTAACAGGATGAAAAATATCAGATCAACAAAGATTCACGGGCATTTTCAAAAAATCTTCAATTCTTATTTTATGATTACAGCAGTGAAATTGTTTCAACTTGCATTATGCTTTTTTTTTTTTTTTTTTTTTTTGCATTTTGCTTTGCTATCTATAGGCCTAATGATGATAGTTTGTTGTAGGCCTATGCTTTGCTTAGGTATCATATTTGAGCAGTCAATATGCATCTAAGTTATTGTGGTACCGTATATCATATGGAATTATTGAAGAGATAGACTGACAATACGAACATTCATCCGATTATCATAACCTACATAGGCCTATACCCTCTTTTGTTCGGCTCCAAATTACGGAGAGGGTACGACACCTATATAGGGAATAAGAGTTCACTTATAGCAGGTATGAAGGTTTTAAAGTTGATAAAAACTCGAGCGACGTCTGGATTTATGAACCAAGTATGGCAGGCCTACCGGTACCGGTATCAATTGCTTGCGTATCATTGTACGTCTATCGTAAATAAGATAATCCAAGTAGGGCCTACCGGTATTGTTTGTGTTGTGTATCATATTAACTGTACCTCCATTGTGAATAAAAGCGATATGTAATTATATACCCCCAACAATGATTCATATAGCATAGGAATAGAAAAATGTAGTGATGACCGATAGGAAGATGATAATGGAAATTTTGTGAATGAGATGAGGACTTGACAAGATGTAAGGCCCACAAAGGTGACTGCAGTGTACATGAATGTGGAATAATGGATGTAGTGGATGAAGGGACATAACGAATGTGGAGGTTCAGCGTACTAGGCTTACGCCATGGTCTAGGCCTAGAAGGGTAGGAATCTTGTATACCGGGCTATCTCCGTGCTCTGTTACCAACCGTGCTGTTAGTTCTATATATTCTAGGCTGTTACCAACCGTGCTGTTAGTTCTATATATTCTAGGCTGTTACCAACCGTGTTGCTAGCTCTGTATATTCTAGACCGTGTCTGAAGGCTTAGACCTACAGTCACCGACCCATCTATCTCAGAACGGCTCATGTCTAGGCCTAGTAATAAATGATACAATAGGCCTAGGCCCACTCATTCCGTTCAACTTTCTGAATGCAAATTTATGTAAACCAATAATAGGCCTTAGAGAGGCACTACCAATTTGTATAGGACTTGGATGGTGTATTTTTGCAATGGAATAGGCAAGTGCCTAGGCAAAGCTATGCGATTTGAGGTTAGACTTACCTTTGAAAGTTTTTATCTCGATAACCTTCCATAACGATGTTCTCAATACTCTCGACAGTGACGATAAT
>CAXFZR010000078.1:35393-37893 GCA_964007535.1 Brachyptera risi
AGATCACACTGTGAAAAATAGATTGAAGATGAAATACATTAAATATAGAACCAATGTAAACAGTCTCCTACAGAAAACAAAGAATAACTTCTATAAACAAAAACTCAATAACGCAAGCAATGATCCAAAAAAGGTATGGAAAATAATAAACGAAATAACTAAAGAAAACGCTGACAGCAATCAAATAATCAAGATTAGGCTAGGAAACGAATTTATACTCACCGAAAAAAGCCCAAAATTAGCAGCGGATTCATTTAATAACTTCTTTGCAGACATTGGTAAAAAATTAGCCGATGATATAAATAATAGAATAGAGCCCCATATTGCAATCACCGATCCTAACGATCTTAATAATACACCAATCATAAACTCATCAGTATTTTTTGTACCTACTAACGCGAAAGAAATATCCAACATTATTCTCGATCTTAAAAACAAAGCAGCACCAGGAAAAGATTCTATCAGCAATGTTACCCTCAAGGAAATAAGAGTATATATTATAACACCACTTGTACATATTTTTAACCAAAGTCTCAGCACAGGCGTTTTCCCAACTATATTTAAGAACTCTGTGATTAAACCTATATTCAAAAGTGGTTCTAGGACTGAAATAACTAATTATCGTCCTATTTCTCTTACTAGTAATTGCGCAAAAATACTTGAAAAATGTATAAAAACTAGAATAGTCAACTATTTTGAAAGTAAATCTATTATATCCCCAAATCAGTTTGGCTTTAGAGAGGGGATGGGTACACACACTGCTATTTTCGAACTGACTTCTGATATTTATGAAGCTTTGGACAAAAATGAAAAAATTCTCACCATATTCCTAGATCTAGCCAAGGCATTTGATACCGTTTCACATGATAGACTATTCGACAAACTGGAAGCTGTAGGCGTAAGAGGGATTCCACTTGCTCTAATTAAAAGTTACCTCACTAATAGAAAACAATTTACAGAGATTTCAAACCACCTCAGCGATTCTAGAACGATTGAATTTGGAGTACCACAGGGTACAGTGTTAGGTCCGATATTATTCTTACTTTATATTAATGATTTATGTAATATTAAACTGAATGGTAGAGTTATTTCCTTCGCAGATGATACTGCTTTGATATTCAGAAGCCACTCGTGGGAAACTGTTTTTCAATTAGCAAATATAGGTTTTGAAAAAGCAAGCAATTGGTTGGATAAAAATCTTCTTACTCTTAATGTTAAAAAAACTAAATATATAACCTTCTCTATTAATAATTCCCCTAGCTTAGAAGATTTTTCACACCACTTGAATTCAATCGAATCAGTTGAATCAATCAAATATCTAGGTGTTATAATTGACCACAACTTACGATGGGATGAACAAATCAGAACCAGTGCCAATAAAATCAGGAGAACCATTTTTAAATTTGTACAACTAAGAAATATATTGGATTTCAGCACATTAAAAAAAGTATATTATGCTCTTGTTCAGTCTATCATTCAGTATGGTATCATAGGTTGGGGTGGAGTCTATCCTACCAGTCTAGATCCTATAATTAAGGCCCAACGATATATTATGAAAGTTTGTTTGAAGAAATGGAAGGATTATCCAACAAACATGCTATTTGATGAGTTCGACACCCTTGATGTTCGTCAGATATATGCTAAAGAAGCTATTCTCTACATGGTCAATAACAATTTACTAGAAAATATAAGCCATTCACAAAACACTAGACAGAAAGTAGCTGGACACACCCTTACACTGAGAAAAACGAAAAGATTTGGACAAAACAGTGCAAAATATATTGGATCGAAACTCTATAACAACCTACCTATTGAAATTCGAAAAATCACATCTTCTAACAAATTTAAACTAGAAATCACCGCTTGGATCAAACGAAAGGGCCGTGTATATATTGATAACTTGATAAGCATTCCCAACTTACAGAGCCGAAAATGACACAATGTTATAGGCCTATAACTATTATTATCGTTTTCGTTTTTATTGAATACAAAATTTCTTGATTATTGTTAATTACTATTATTATCATCATCTTCATCTTCATTTTAATATCAATGCTACTATTATTATTATTATCATTCAACTTGTCTTGTTAATTTTTCAACTCCGTGTAATCTTTGAATATCTTTTCACCTAATAGTGACAAATTAATACTTGGGAATAATTATCAAAGTATGAATATTATCAAAGTATAAATATGTTTTCACTTATTATATTATGTTGTTACTATGTTACTATGTTACTATGATATGTCATTATCATGACATATCAACTATGAATTATTTAATACTTGTCTTCTTCCTAATTCTGATTCATATCCTATTTTTATATTATCCTGAGTGCAAACACAAGGTCTCTTTCTTGCACTCAATATTGTATTTCCTTCAACTGGTATATTATTAGAATTGTATATGTAGTATACTGTTATACAAAATATGAACTATATCCATAACATTGTATTGAAACTAGAATTGAGGAAATAAATAAATAAATACATAAATA